>CM051025.1:93739973-93904973 GCA_027627225.1 Congeria kusceri
GTCCATACATCACTAGAAATGAGTTATCATATAAATGATATAACAGAAGGCCACACAAATGATACATTTTACGAATAAGGACAAACCCAATACTTATCCATAAAGCTTTTTATTTTTTGTCCGTCCAACAGTTATGTGAGTTTTCAGATAAAATGTCAGTGGTAATAGTTTAAATAAATACAAATGGTACGATTATTTTCATTTATATGCATTTATAAGTTAATATTTGTATTGTATGACGGAATAATAAATAATAATGACCAGACAATTAAAATTGTTTTCCCACAAACAAACGTAGGCAATTGTACGAGGGGTGATCCAGAATTAACTGGACTGAGGCTGTTATTTTAAAACAACAAGGCACACAAATAAAATATATTTAAAAAAAAGACAGTAAACGTATCAATCTTTTATCTATATTATCTGAAAGTTTCAAAGCTGTAAAGCAAGAAATAAAAATGTACGTACATTATTATAACAACCGTACTTCACAGTCGGGGACGCTCCGACGAAAACTGCACGTCAAACTGGCGTTGCGTGTTTCTGTCATTTTTTTTTTCAAATAATCACCAGCGCAAGCTACACATTTTTCGTGGCGCGCTATCGACTGCTGAAACAGGTTAATGTACCACTCTTCATCTGACCGGGACACAACACGCTGGACCGCACGTGGCAGGTGGTCAAATGTCTCAAACTTCATGCCCTTCAATGCCGACTTAACCACGGGAAACACGCGAAAATTCATCGGGGCGAGGTCCGGCGAGTATGAGGGTGATTAACCAGTTCGGATCAAAGGAGCCTGATATCTAGCTTAATTGGTTGCGTCGGCTGTAGGGGAGGGTGCGTTGTCGTGGTGAAGTATAATATCACACACGTCTGCAAATGTCCTGAACAGTGACGCGCATATCAACAACGTCTTGAACTGTAGCAACAAACGTTGATTCTATTTACGTCTTCCGGTCCCTTCCTTTATCGTCTTCCAGCAACACACGGCTTTCCTAGAATCTTCTGCCACTCAAAAATATGCGTCCTTGACATGTTGGTGCCTGCCAATGTTTCCTGAATCATCTCGTAGGTTTTAGTCGGCGAATATATAAGCTCACGACAAAAATGTATAATACCGCGCGTTCCGGTTGCATCCGATGACGCCAAGTAAGAAAACGGGTAGTAACGCTTCAACTCATTTTGGTTACCGGTCGTGTCTACAATGACGTCAGAAACTTGACAAATGACGTTGAATACACCAATGGCATCGTATGTCAATTGGCGCCGAAACGGTACGTTTTAAACTATTATATAGTTTTATATCAAATTCAAGCACTAAAGCAAAATAACGACACCGTCTCCGCTTAAAGGGGTATGTGTTGCTATAGCAACGAGCAACATACAGAGTGGTTGCTTTGAAATAAATATTGTTTTGTTTCCGTATAAAATAATAAATGATCACTTGTTTCTGAAATTTTCATTTAAATATATTGAGCAATAAATAAAATTCAAAGCCAGTCCGGTTAATTCTGGATCACCCCTCGTATACCGTCTTATTAATGAATGTGTATAACAAGTCCTTGATACGTAATTAATATGAAATTACATTACATCGCACACTATATAATATATTATGTATTATCGCATACAACGAACATGGAAATAAGAAACCTATAATCGACATGTGTTAATCCTTAAATGCTCATTACTGCGTAATTATAAATTAATTTAAATGCATAAAATTAATTAATCCTTATGGATAAAAACAAACTGTTAGAACCTAACTTCATTAAAATTTGATTTAACCACTTCAAAGACAAATATGCTAATATGTAATGGTATACATTTCATGAAGTTAATTAAATAAGAAATGTTTAAGTTATTAAACGAAAATGCAATATTGTTATTAACAGTGAACGTTATGGTGTGTTCTTTAATCATGTAGACGGTTCGCCCCCAAACGTCCAAGGGCGAAAAGTCCAGGGTGAAAATGTCTTAGGGGCGAAATGTCCTGTCAACGTTTTGAAAAAGGTAGAGCGAAGGAGAGATCGAGAATGGTACCTTATGGATATTCCTGTTTGCTTTTAATGAAAATTTAACCAGGAAACATGTTTAACGGTTTTTATACTAACACAGATAGGTAAGTTATACATACTGTTAATAATATTGTTGTACTTAATGCGTATGGAAGGGTATATCCGCCAGTACATGCATGCTTCTAAATGAAAATTGCATATTGCTAAATTACAGTTTTAAAAATGCTGCTAAATTACAATTGCATGTTGCTAAACTACAATTGCCTAATGCATTATGATATTCGTAATGGAACGACATATCCATCCGCCAGGTAATGACATGGGCATGTTATTTACATGCATGTGCGTTCTGATATGTGATAACTGCATGCTTCTTAATGCCAAGTTCTTGCTGCATGATGTAATTGACAAGTGCTTTCAGCCTTTTTGTTTGCTTACTGCAATATTGAAATGTTTATTCAAACTATTCCGTACTGCATTGCCATGCGCATTTGACTTTGTTGTTGCTGATTGTCACAAGCGATTAACTAACTAGTGGATCGTTCTACCATGTGAACGCATTATAACATTCCAGGTAACCACTAAGAATTGGACTTTCTAGCGTAAATTACTATGTAAGGGAGACAACTCTCGACCGCAAATTCGATAGTTTCCGGAGATATGCAGGCTGCTTTTGTCGAAATAACACTTTTGGAGTCCGAGCTAGTTTTGTTGAACGTACTTTTCGCGTGAAAATGTAATCGTTAAGAACGTTTATTAAACAAAGAATTTAAAATTACAGAACAAACTTGAAATAATAAACAAAATACGATATATAGACGAATAATAGCAATTTAATGTTGTTGTGGATCTCTATTATCAATTTCACCAATATTCTCGAGTAACCCAAGCAGTAGATAGATCAACATTTTTTTGCATATGTATACACAGTCATGGACAGACGGGCGGACGGACACTCGGGCGGACGTGTGTATGTTTGTGTGTGTGTGCGCTTGTGTGTGTGTGTGTGTGTGTGTGTTTGTGTGTGTGCGTGCGTGCATGCGTGCGTGTGTGTGTAGTCTTTCCCTTGTCTTGCTAAACGCCATGGTTGCATCGTGTTAATATGTCGTCCACCAGCGATCTGCCCAACCAGGACGTTCTCATCGATTTGTGCACACAAATCAAGGACAGCATCTTCAAGATGAAAATCATTACATCTAAGTGGGGTCTGGAACATGCTTACGCCTTCTCCAATAGGTATAATGACACCATGAACCTAATAAGCCCTCCGAATATTGTTTATTTGAAATAAATATCTTTCACATGTATTTGATTATGTCTACGACTTTACGTTTAACTAAATGGTTTAAATGTAAATGTAAAATTGGTTAGTTAGTTATGATGCTATTACACATGGAATTATTACCTCAATAGTAACTGATATTATTGAATTTTAACAATACAGCAGACAAGCTCAATGATTTATGATATCCATCCAATTACAGACATGATCTATATATACATGTGTGCTTCTCAAAAAAGAGGAAAAAACATCAAGCAAAACATCATACTTTACTTAAATGTGGATACATTGTATTTCCTAATGAATCGGTCCAAAATAAATGCCAGTTTTAAAATGTTAATTTTTAATTATTTGCTGCTTAATTAATTATACTCCTAAAACCAGTGAAGTTTAGTTTTGTCGAAATCGGCAGCAAACCAGAGGGCGTCACCCCATCCCCTTTGCATATGGAATACTGCCTTATTTTAGGGCCTGAGTACTGAATCCTGCGTAAAATTGAATTTGCGTACTGAAAACTAAATGTTTGTTTTCGCTTACTGAGTAATGAACCCCATTTGCGTACTGAATACTGAGTGTCTCTCCGGCATTGGGCTACTCAACATTTACCGCGAAAAAGAAATAAATTCTAACATGGTGGTAGACATCTTCGCAAGACGAAGGAAAAGACCACTTGCGTTGGTTCTTAAGGTGTCGAAATTGATGATAAACTGCAAATTTAATAAAGATATGCTATAAAACTACAAAAATCAGTACGTGGTGTTTAATAACTAAGCGCCAGCCAATACACATATTTTGAGAGCAACTCCTATGAAAGTGACGGTCCAAACTTGTCAGAGAATGTAATGGCCTAAATGTCAGGAATGGCGTTTTAGAGGGTCATACAATTTTAACTTTCTGTAGCTTCCGGGGGCCTCCGGCTCCCTGGACCCCTAGCTAACACTTTGCCTTGGACCCACTGGGGGTCCTAGCGGCCCCGTGGCCCCCAGCTTACTTTGTTTTATTTTCATATTTCGAGTAATAACGAATTTGCCCGTGCTACGACCCTGGCGTGAGTGTGTGTATTGAATGTGTGTATTTCGTAGTTTGTTAGGTCCCTCCGCGCCGCTGCATTTCGTGGGGACCCGGGGTGTGTACCAGCACCCCTGCCTTATTTACTTTTAAACTCATCGAAAGTTGGGACGAATTTAGAATCATAGCTTTACTGTTGCATTTTTTAAATTTTGGTGTGGCGTTGTGCTGTTTGGAGGGAGGGGGCGCTCAGTAGACATTGGAGGGTGGAGTACAAGAGGAAACCCCAGCTATCCGGTATGTTGACCACCAACCATATTCACATGCGCCGAGTAGGGAGTGAACCCGGGCCGCCTAAATAAAAAGCGAGTCTACTAACCACTGACCTAGCCGGACAGTGCTTCAAGCTATTCAGAAGTTGTAGAACGGACAAGATGTATGTCTGAAAGTCATCCGTACGGACAGACGGCCGGGAAGGCAGTTAATTAGTGCGCAAGCCGTCAGGACTGATATACTGAACACATAACTATCTTTTTTCAATAAATTCCTTAAAATTGGTTGAATTATATAGATCGGACATGCTTTGTGACGGACAGGCACCCGGACGTACGGATAAACGTACTGATAAAGTATTGGCTCAACATCGCCATGTTTGTGCTCACTAAGACTAGCTTTCCTCGGCCGTTTACTGATTCGCTCAGGCGGGACTAACGACGGGACCTTCTTTCGACCGAAATAGCCAGAAGCTTAAATAGTCAACAAGTCGCTTGGAGTTAGATATCTCTCAGCGATTTTACGGACACTGCCGGAATTTCTGGTTCCCGGTTACATATGAATGACATGTTACAAATTGTCAAGTCGCATTTGAGTAACTTCTTGTTGCTAAGTGCTTGCTGCTTTCGCCTTGCTAAACTTTCAATCGTTTACTGTCTAAACTATCATGACTAGGTTTAATCAAATTCACATAGTAAATGTACAAAGCAATAGGAACTTGTTCGCAAAAACACTTAACGATGACACAGAGAGGATGCATTTGTAATTAACACGCAAGAATATGTGATTTAATTTCATTAGCCGATAGAAAAGCACTAGGACGCATGGAAGTTACAGTTAATTAGTAACGAATAACACAGTGCAATAAGCAATTATCATTGTGCAACATGTAATTGTCATTAGGGACATGCAATTGTAATTTAGCAGCATGCACTTTTAATTTAGCAACATGTAATTGTCATTTAGAAGCATGAATGCACTGGCGGATATACCTTCCATAAATGCGAAGTACGTACCTTCAATGTCTTATTGACGCTGATCAGGACTGGAGACTTGCTCAACAGTAGAGATGGACGTGGATAAAACACCCAAGGACAGAGTTGACCTCGGAAAAGTACAATATGGAACCGGACCTGAAAAAACTACTTCCGCCGCCTCAAACCCATACCAAACAGTAACCGTTCGGTCGAAACGGTCACCATAAACGGCCAATTCACCACATCCCCTCCCCCTGTTTTAAAAGCCCCCTTTTACCCCGCCAAAATAGTCTTGGCAGAAACATCACCACCAGGCCAAAAGTCTGGCCCAGACAATTCAGGTAACCCGAGGCTCGACTTCTCATCAGATGTATTAGACACAATAAGGGTGTCCAGCAATGTTCACAGGGCACACAATGCTCACATTTGTTTTATGGTGCCAAAATTTAGTCAGAAAATTATAATTTCCCAACATCCCCCCATGCCATACGGTATGCTAACCATTTGGGATACTAGTACACATTTCTCTCAGAGCATGGTGCATAATCTGCCTACCAAATAATTAACTAAATTAATGTGAATGCCTCGCGTTGGCTGACCACCCTTCTAAACCCCCTGACACAGTCACCCACCTTCGCCCTAGGTCAGATCTGGCCTAACTGGTCACTCACTGCCCGCCGACTGGGTATACCAATCCCCCGGTTATGCCAGTCTCCCGGCCCAACCACATCCTACTAACCGCTCAACGCGATCAACCCTTCCCGACAAACAAGCCCAACCCTGACCGACCAACCTGACTGACCAGACACCCTGGTCAGAACGGCCAGCCGTACTCGTCAGATTGAAGTTTGTTTTCAATGTTTGTTGACCGAAATGTGTCTTTAAAAAAAAAACAAGATTCTGTGTTTGATAAACACACATGCCCCCAGTTGGTGCTGAATAGCCCATTTCTTAGTCCAAATTAGGTCAAGGTCAAAGTGAGGTTGGGTGATATGGGTGGATTAGGAACGGTCATAAGTAACAATTGTCTAAATATCCAAGTGTTGTAGTAAGCGGTGTTGGTGCTAGACGAACCGGTAAAATCTAGTTAACCAAGAAACAGCCCATTTGAATTATTCTAAGTGCAAATTAGGTCAAGGTCAAAGTGAGGTTGGATAGGGAATGGTCATAATCAACAACTGTGTAAGTATCCAAGTGTTGTAGTAAGTGGTGTTGGTGCTAGACGAAACGGTTAAATCTACTTAACCTTGTCACGGACGGACGAAATGGACAATCACCATATGCCTCCCGCATCACGATGCCGGGGGCATACAAATAGAAATAAAACTAAATCTCTACTTAACTTGTTTGAGACTGTTGCCCGAAACACACAATTGTTTTTTTGGTAGTTTTTTTTGGGGGGTGGGTGGGGTGGGTGGGGGGGGGGGGGCCTTAGCGGGAAGTTATACAGGCAGCTGCTGAAATAGTTATTTCAATATCATATTTAGAGCAGTAACCAGTTCTGTTCATTTTGTATTTATTTATCCACAAGGAACAACTTATAACTGTGATGCATTTAAAAGGAAACAATTAAAAGACAGTATCTGTATCATAGTTTCATGTGTCTCATAAGCTCATTACACTTTAAATTATTCTACGAAATTTATTAATTATTCCGGTAAAGTAAATTACACTGACTAATATATAAAAAAAATCAAACAATGTCATATCCACTGATAATTGTAAGATTTAATTTTTGCTGTACAAAATGTTAAAATTTACATTCATGATTCAAAACATACATTTTAATATTTGCCTAATCAGTCCAAGAGATTCTACTGTACCAAAAAACTTTGTTTTACATTTCGGTGTTCAGCTTGGCATTTTCTCATAATAACAGCAATGGGTACTGACTTTTAACTGTTATTATTGGGTGTTTTTTTTTATTAAAGTGATCTGTTCACAGATTGACGAATTGACAATTGTTCAACTTTTTGGTACCGATTCCAAAAATAAAAGAACAGTGTATACAAGGGAGCAAAATAACACTACGGACCAAGAAATATACAGTTTCGGTGATGAGTAATCATCAGCTGAAATTGATAAAATTACAAAGCGTTTGTAACGCTAAACGATGGAATAATTTGGAATGTTTCTGTTGTTTTCGTTGAAACTGTTGACATGACGTGGAACACTTACATAAAGTAAATAATTCAGATTGAAATACTTAAGTCTGAATGGCCGAGTGATTAAGGCAAAATCCTGTTAATACGAAGGTCTCAGGTTCGAACCCCGGTGGGACCTCTCTTTTTTTCTTAATACTTTTCTTGTTATTATACTTGAGTTTTTAGTTTCATTGCTTAAATCTGTCAAGTTAATACAAGTAAGAGCATACTTAAAAAAAATGCGACAATCTGTGAATAAGTCCCTTTAAAACTTTAGTAAATACCAGCTGAATCTAGACAATGTTGTTTGCCAGTTTAGTTGTTGACGCAAGTACTTTTTGCAATGTTTTACAACCGGATTGAGTTATGTTTATAACCATACTTAATAGTAATGTTCACTTGCTGTTAATATTTACAAGGCAATGCACTGTAGATAACTTAAAATGCGCGCTTTCGTGTTGATTTTAACATTATATTACATACATTAATTTAATACATAATTATTTGTTTTAAGTAGTTTGCCATAACTTAAGTTTTGTATTTAACTCTATCTTTATTTTAATACGCACCCTTTTTAATCACGAATGAGGACATGGATATAATAGTTACAAGTATATTATGCAAGGTACATTAGACATACATAGTTGAACATCAGTCTCACATTTTGCATTTTGTGTTCTTGTACTATTATTAAAATATTCTATTTTGTCTATTATACGGATTAGCATAAATAGCTTGTTTAAAAACATGATGTTAAGTGTTTTATTATCAATACATTAATAACTAATACCAACTTAAAGCTTTGATGATATGGTCCAAATTATTCTCCAAATAATATGTCATTTGTTAAGTGTTGGTTGTTGTCAAGCTGTATCTGACAGACATGTGATGGTCAAGAAGAATACAATGTTAGCAGGACTACAGACTGGAAAGCTACGTGTGGCCATTTACAACCTATATTTATATTTGTCCTGTCTATGAAGTTTGACAACCATAGAAAGTTACATACAGCTTCGCAACAACAACCTCTGTATAAGTGACAAATTATGAAGGGAATCATGTTTGGACTTTTCAATAAAGCTTTTATTCAGGTTTTCCCTTCAGGACCAATCTGTGTTGCAACCGATATGGGACCCATGCAAATCCTGGTTGCACTTTCTACGGTGGGCCCCATGTGGGTCTCCCATCAAGGTCCCATTTGTGTTTGCCCATAATGGTCCCATGTTGAGAGCACATGGGTCCCATTTAAGACCCATATTGTAACCCATATGGGACCCACGTAAATCCCAGTTGCACTTTCTGGGGTGGGGCCCATGTGGGTATCCCATCAAGGTCCCAACTGTGTTTGCCCATTATGGTCCCATGTTGAGACCACATGGGTCCCATTTAAGACCCATATTGTAACCTATATGGGACCTACGTAAATCCCGGTTGCACTTTCTGGGGTTGGGCCCATATGGGTAGCCCACATGGGACCCATTTATAAACCCTCAAGGGGCCCATATGGGTCCTATCTGGGCTTGCTTGCTGGGGTGGTTGTTTAAAGGTTACGTACCGTACCCATATCTATAAAGTTCTTATGATTCTTAAGACTATATTAAATTAAATCAAAATTATCATTTGTGATTAAAATACTCTGATTTGAAACAGATGCACGGCAAATAGTAAATATTATTACCCTTGGAATAATATTGCAACATCTGCGTTAAAATCTTCCAACGATGCATTGTGTTGCCAAAAAAAAAGGTAGAAGTAGACGTAGTAGTAGTTGTAGTAAAATATACAGTGAACATGTTTATTAAATTACCGGTAACATCAAGAAACATTGATATGAAGAAAACAGAAAGAATGAATGAATGAATAAATGCGTGAGTGAGTGAGTAAGCGAGCGAGCGAACGAACGAACGAACGAAAGAAAGAAAGAGCCAACAGAATTTAGTAGTTGTATTCAAAAATCGGTCTGAGGGAACTACTCCTTTACTCTGCAAACTACGAGTCAGTAAATCGATAAATTACTGCGCTTCGCTCTCTGAGCAGTGAGGCTTCCTGTTATCGATTCTACTTTATATGAATAGATGACAAGAAATAGATCCGACTTAAATACTAATAAACAACAATTATAATAATACAGTTAGTCCACATCTACAGGTAAATTCATGGTGTATCAAATTACGAAGGTATGATAGCGTATCTGTTTGTGCTGTTGACTGGTTAACTGTGTACGTATTACATCATATTGCGTAAGTTTAACAACAGTGTATTGACTTAGTACATATAGCGGAGCAATCGTAACCACTCGATTGGCGAATGCTATTGTTTTTTAAGTATGCATAAGAATTGTGGAAAATCATTTTACTTCGTAAGAGTGTTTTAAATGTATTGTACTAATGTAACTCATTTTTAAGTAAATCGGTATTAACTGAGCGTAGCGCTTGTGATAGAAAGCACTTAACATTTATTCGAACTTATACGATTCATCGACTGTTTTTACCAGTTATAGATTGACTTGTATACATATTAGTCTGTTTGCTTTTTAAATAGTTTGCACACAAAATAATTGCCTCCCACGAATTACAAAAAAAATAATGATGAGAATGTCGTAGATAAATAGCATTGAATTGGACGCGCGCAACACAAGTTTTAATTTGCAAAAGACAGAGGCCTGGGTCTCCATCTCAAATTAGGTCAAATATTAGTTTATACCAATTTATTTAAGTAGAGTGTTTAGTTACTCGTATGAGTTTCGATGTTTGTTTTGTAGAAATTATAAAACAGACGGGTGACTTACTTCAATACAGTTTTTCTACGCTGTCAGCATTTTGATTCTGTATCCTGGAGAACGCTGGATATTTCTGGATTGAACGGAAAATGTTTATTTCATTCAACCAACATAATTCAGACTCGTCATTTTTATGACTTGTTTATTAAAATTTTACAAGAGACATTAAGTGAAGAATGCGGATTTATTTAAAAATGCAATCTATGGCTGTACACGGATATAAAGATATGTTCTTCGGGCAGTAATAAGCCGCCGGTTTAATGTGTTTTTTTAGGAAAACAACCAGTGAAAACTATATGTTTCCCATTTAATTAATGTATTATGAATTGGTACAAGAAAAACAAGACGTTGACATCTTCACTAAAAAAAAATAAATGGCAATTAGTTTGTGTTTAAATCCTATCAAAACTTCCAGTTGTATGTACTATGTAACGTTTTAAGGGGCATATCGACGGTGTTTCCCATAAATATATACACATACAACAAGAAAGATACAACACCTGACAGAATACACCGTTCGGTTTATTAAGTTTTTTTTAAGGTTGAATGAGATCAAATTTGCGGTAAAATCGTTCGGTATTCGGTTTTGACAGGGTTCGGTTTATTAAGGGTTTTTGCATTCCAAGTTATAGGTTGCGGCGTTGTTAACTATGTGCTTAAGGGTAATCTGCCTTTGCAACCGGTATTGGTTGGGCACGATGTATTTTTCAAATGCTTATCTCTATTTCCACTACGGAAATGAGCAACAAAGGTCGTCGGGCGCCTGGGTCTGCATATTAATTTACGCATATAGAGCATGCGGGCAGTTTCACAAAAACATCGAGAAAAATCATTATGATAGTTTTATTGTTAATGCCATATTCTTCTTCAGAACATCAGCCACAAAGTGCCTCGCGTTCTGTCTGGGAATATCGCTGTTCTAAGGGTGTCAAGGCGCGGCTGCCGTACGCTACAATCCTATTTTCCTGTACCAGTATCGCTGAGTAGCTGACCATTACAGTCGGTGTTGTATTATTTACTAACAATAATCATGTGTTTTGCATACAATGAACATGCTCGTCTTTATTGGCATAAAGTAAACTGCTTTTGAAAAAATATTCTTACACACTAATGAAATCCTAACAAGTTATAAAATAACGTCAAAATACAGTAGATAAAGCAATACGTCTTAGCTCTGCTGCATGTTGGTAGGGTAGATACAACAAACATAAAATTTAACATGGTTTAAATACATACGCTGTTTTTGTACTGCCGCTTGGTAAAGGTTGTAATATAAAGAATCTACGATGATTATAAAATAATGTTCAATACAGTAGTTGTTACTGTATATTTGCATTGCTGCACGAATATTAGTTATAGCAGACGTGGAATCGTCCTCTGCAGCCACTGTTGACCCAGATGCTGGCGCCGTTGATACCGTAGGTGGAATTCAGGTTGCACTGGGATCTAGAGCGCTGCGCTGCGAGCCTGACGTACGCGACGACCGAGGCGCCGGGGACGCCGCACACCTGGTGCGCGAAGTTCCAGCTGTCACAGTCTATTGACTGGAAGTTCCGGCAAGAGCAGACGTTGAACGTCGCACGGCAACCGTGGTTCACCCATACGGAGCCCGAGCCGTAGCCGTAACTGTAGCCCAACGTGCATGCTGACCGGGAGTGTTTTTGGATCACCTGTAGATGTAATACATAGCGCGAGTTTATTTCAATGTCATTATTTGGTAGGCCGACACTTACTGGAAGGCCATACGTCCAGGGTGTATATATGCGCCTGGCTGACACTTACTGGAAGGCCATACGTCCAGGGTGTATATATGCCCGCCTGGCTGACACTTACTGGAAGGCCATACGTCCAGTGTGTATATATGCGCCTGGCTGGCACTTACTGGAAGGCCATACGTCCAGGGTGTATATATGCGCCTGGCCGACACTTACTGGAAGGCCATACGTCCAGGGTGTATATATGCGCCTGGCCGACACTTACTGGAAGGCCATACGTCCAGGGTGTATATATGCGCCTGGCCGACACTTACTGGAAGGCCATACGTCCAGGGTGTATATATGCGCCTGGCTGACACTTACTGGAAGGCCATACGTCCAGGGTGTATATATGCGCCTGGCCGACACTTACTGGAAGGCCATACGTCCAGGGTGTATATATGCGCCTGGCTGACACTTACTGGAAGGCCATACGTCCAGGGTGTATATATGCGCCTGGCTGACACTTACTGGAAGGCCATACGTCCAGGGTGTATATATGCGCCTGGCCGACACTTACTGGAAGGCCATACGTCCAGGGTGTATATATGCGCCTGGCTGACACTTACTGGAAGGCCATACGTCCAGGGTGTATATATGCGCCTGGCCGACACTTACTGGAAGGCCATACGTCCAGGGTGTATATATGCGCCTGGCTGACACTTACTGGAAGGCCATACGTCCAGGGTGTATATATGCGCCTGGCCGACACTTACTGGAAGGCCATACGTCCAGGGTGTATATATGCGCCTGGCTGACACTTACTGGAAGGCCATACGTCCAGGGTGTATATATGCGCCTGGCTGACACTTACTGGAAGGCCATACGTCCAGGGTGTATATATGCGCCTGGCCGACACTTACTGGAAGGCCATACGTCCAGGGTGTATATATGCGCCTGGCTGACACTTACTGGAAGGCCATACGTCCAGGGTGTATATATGCGCCTGGCCGACACTTACTGGAAGGCCATACGTCCAGGGTGCATATATGCGCCTGGCCGACACTTACTGGAAGGCCATACGTCCAGGGTGTATATATGCGCCTGGCCGACACTTACTGGAAGGCCATACGTCCAGGGTGTATATATGCGCCTGGCCGACACTTACTGGAAGGCCATACGTCCAGGGTGTATATATGCGCCTGGCCGACACTTACTGGAAGGCCATACGTCCAGGGTGTATATATGCCCGCCTGGCTGACACTTACTGGAAGGCCATACGTCCAGGGTGTATATATGCGCCTGGCCGACACTTACTGGAAGGCCATACGTCCAGGGTGTATATATGCGCCTGGCCGACACTTACTGGAAGGCCATACGTCCAGGGTGTATATATGCCCGCCTGGCTGACACTTACTGGAAGGCCATACGTCCAGGGTGTATATATGCGCCTGGCCGACACTTACTGGAAGGCCATACGTCCAGGGTGTATATATGCGCCTGGCTGACACTTACTGGAAGGCCATACGTCCAGGGTGTATATATGCGCCCGGCCGACACTTACTGGAAGGCCATACGTCCAGGGTGTATATATGCGCCTGGCTGACACTTACTGGAAGGCCATACGTCCAGGGTGTATATATGCCCGCCTGGCCGACACTTACTGGAAGGCCATACGTCCAGGGTGTATATATGCGCCTGGCCGACACTTACTGGAAGGCCATACGTCCAGGGTGTATATATGCGCCTGGCTGACACTTACTGGAAGGCCATACGTCCAGGGTGTATATATGCGCCTGGCTGACACTTACTGGAAGGCCATACGTCCAGGGTGTATATATGCGCCTGGCTGACACTTACTGGAAGGCCATACGTCCAGGGTGTATATATGCGCCTGGCTGACACTTACTGGAAGGCCATACGTCCAGGGTGTATATATGCGCCTGGCCGACACTTACTGGAAGGCCATACGTCCAGGGTGTATATATGCGCCTGGCTGACACTTACTGGAAGGCCATACGTCCAGGGTGTATATATGCGCCTGGCCGACACTTACTGGAAGGCCATACGTCCAGGGTGTATATATGCGCCTGGCCGACACTTACTGGAAGGCCATACGTCCAGGGTGTATATATGCGCCTGGCTGACACTTACTGGAAGGCCATACGTCCAGGGTGTATATATGCGCCTGGCCGACACTTACTGGAAGGCCATACGTCCAGGGTGTATATATGCGCCTGGCCGACACTTACTGGAAGGCCATACGTCCAGGGTGTATATATGCGCCTGGCTGACACTTACTGGAAGGCCATACGTCCAGGGTGTATATATGCGCCTGGCTGACACTTACTGGAAGGCCATACGTCCAGGGTGTATATATGCGCCTGGCCGACACTTACTGGAAGGCCATACGTCCAGGGTGTATATATGCGCCTGGCTGACACTTACTGGAAGGCCATACGTCCAGGGTGTATATATGCGCCTGGCCGACACTTACTGGAAGGCCATACGTCCAGGGTGTATATATGCGCCTGGCCGACACTTACTGGAAGGCCATACGTCCAGGGTGTATATATGCGCCTGGCCGACACTTACTGGAAGGCCATACGTCCAGGGTGTATATATGCGCCTGGCCGACACTTACTGGAAGGCCATACGTCCAGGGTGTATATATGCGCCTGGCCGACACTTACTGGAAGGCCATACGTCCAGGGTGTATATATGCGCCTGGCTGACACTTACTGGAAGGCCATACGTCCAGGGTGTATATATGCGCCTGGCCGACACTTACTGGAAGGCCATACGTCCAGGGTGTATATATGCGCCTGGCCGACACTTACTGGAAGGCCATACGTCCAGGGTGTATATATGCGCCTGGCTGACACTTACTGGAAGGCCATACGTCCAGGGTGTATATATGCGCCTGGCTGACACTTACTGGAAGGCCATACGTCCAGGGTGTATATATGCGCCTGGCCGACACTTACTGGAAGGCCATACGTCCAGGGTGTATATATGCGCATATCTGGGCCCATATATATAACGCTTCTTAAGATTCTTGAGACTAGATGAAAATAACTCAAACTTATCATTTGTGTTTAAAATACTATGATTTGCAATAGATGCACGGCAAATAGTAAATATGAATACCCTTAAAATAATATAATATTGCAAAATCTGCGCTAAAATCTTCCAACGATGCATTTCGTTGCCAGAAAATCAATGAATAATACTTCAATATTTCAATAATATTTTTTTTCTTCATAAGTTCTTCATAAATACCAGCTTTAGCGCATACCGTGACAATGCCGGCCTCCAGTCCCCCAGGCACGGCACAAGTAGCGTATCTGTAGCTGTTGCTGGAGCAATCTATGGTCGCCTGAACATCACACCCCTCCGAACCTACAGCCAACACAATGTTACAAGTAACATTGATTAGTTCAACTGGACCACATAGCAAATCGTCGGAACCCACATTCGCTTAAATACGATACGCTTTCGAAGTTGATCGACCGTGGGAGATTTCGCTAGCAAAACTTCGTACTCATGAATTATTTAATTAATTAGACACAAACACAGGTTTTTGCTCGGTTAGTACACAGTGAGTTATTCTAGCAATTGTTTCATTGACTTCAGTTGAAAAATATTTCAATATTACTTGTAATTTCATGGGTCAGCAGGTGGCTCATCAATATTCATGAAAATGAACGCTTGACGGTTAGTTCTCCCACGGTAGATAATGTAATGTTAACGGAATATATACCTTTGGTTCTGACGCGGATATAGGTTTAAAAAAAAGCTTTATTGTTTCAGTTGGCAATACTATGATATACTAGACAGGACTACAGAGGTTTCATTTTTCACAGTCCTCCGCGCCTGAAACCAATGGCAATAAAATATACATTAGTTACCGGTACCCTATAGAAACAAATTTAATAAAAGACCTTGCTTGAATTGGTCATCCTATGTTACTACACACGTCACTACAGAAGCTTGAGTTTCTACTATTTGTGGTGCGCTTAAAATGGCAAGTATGTTCAGTATTATAAATGATTTCAACATGAGTTGTACAGCTATAGTATATCCAGGGACAATCGTGTTATAACCAAATGTAAACATTGCTCTGGTATTGATGTTATGGATTTTCATGTAATATATTTTTGAATTAAATTGCATCTAACGTTAATTAGTTTACAAAGATTTAAAAGCAATAACCAGAATATAAAGTAAGCAAAACATAATTATAAGATATATTCTATTGACATGTTCCAATGACGTATATGCGCACGACCAATCAAAATGAAGGTTATATTCTAAGTAAGTAGGAACATATGAATGTCGTAAGTAAACTCTTACTGGCTAAGAAGGGGCTTGCATCGCTACTCTCGCTCCGACCTTCTTAACCAATAATAAGATTTTACTTAAATCTTAATATGTTCTAACTATTACTTAGATGTGCATATTTTTCTATATCGCAGTTGGTATTTTCAACAAATTCAACGAAAGCAGCAGAAAAACTCCAAATTGCTCCATCGTTTCGCGTTAGAAACGCTCTCAATGATTTTATCCATTTCAACTGATGATCATTACTCATTAACGAAAGGGTATTTACAGTATATATCTATTTCTATGTCTGTACTGTAATTTCGCTCTTTAATATACAATATTCTATTATTTTTAGAATATGTGACAAATAAAAATTGAAAATTGTCAATTCGTCAATCTGCGAACATGTCCCTTTAACCTTCGAATATAGACAGTCAGCATATATTTGAGATAAACGTCATACCTGCTATTAGTCCACACAATAGTAAACTAACGAATGTTGCAAAATTCATGCTGTTGCCGTCCTGAAATAAATGACCAAATTTTTTGTTTCATTTGTTTTATAATAATAATAATAATTATTATTATTATTATTATTATTATTATTATAACAATAATAACAATGGCATAAAAAGAAAGAAAGAAAGAAAGAAAGAACTATTTACCTTGACTGCCTGTGATGGGTTTTGTTCAATTTGTTTAACCTTTTTATTGCAGAAATACGCATTTATATGTGTTTCTGTATCCGGGAGAACGATGGATATTTCTGGATTTAACAGGAAATGTTTATTTCATTCAACAAATACAAATAAGACTCGTCATTCTACGACTAATTCATTAAAATGTTACAAGAGTCTGGTCCAATAGTGTTTCAACTTGAAGCGAAGAATACGGATTTATATAAAAGTGTTTACCTGTACGCACAGATAAACAGATGTATTTCGGGCATAAACATTAATAATCCGCCCGTTTAATGTGTCTTGAAGGAACACTTCTTATGATACGGAACTTCATGCAATTAATGATGTCGTTAATTGTTGTTATGTCATGACTTAAATAAATGGTGTCGTTTATTTGTTTGTCCAACCACAAACACACCTGTAAATCTCCAATAAAGCAATAGATGGTAAGTTTTACGTACGAGGTTAAGTTTTTATGTGATTTTTTCTTAATACTTCGACGATTCTTTTCAGTAGCGTAGCTTCAATTCGGCACTATAGGCACGTGTCTATACGTTTTTCCGGAGATACAAATATATATTAACGTAAAAAATGCAATAAAAACAAAAATGGGTGGGGTTGAGGGGAAATCTTGTTAGTTGAATTGATACTTTATTGCTTATCAATATGAACCAAAAACATGGATAAAAATACAGGCTTTTTTTAAATCGGAGTTAAGCTTGAATAAGTTGTTTAGCTGATACTTTATCGCTTAACGAATACATCATTATGAACATAAAAAACATGAATAGAAACACTTTTTTTTTTAAATTGGAGTTTAGCTTACATTAGTTGTTTATATCCACAGATAAACACCCCTGTCATTAAGTGCCTATTGTGCCTATACAATTGTATCCCCAAGCAACGCCCCTGCTTTTTACATGTATGTACATAGCGTTGTAAATTCTCTTAAAGGCTGTTCATTTGTGCGTTCAATAAGACCAAGTTAAGCAAGTTTAGCATGCATTGTAAGATTTGGGCGTCTGTAAGGCGTTGAATACCTTGTTATAACTATTCTACATTAAATTACACCTTTACAAAGAACATTTAATTTTACATACGTATACTGCTATACAGTGTATTTGCAGTACACGTTGTCAAACATACCGGAACAGATTGACGCAATGACGTCAACATTTTACTTTTCGTCACGAAGTATTGTAAACGAAATTAGTAATGAGATAAGACCTGAGGCAGATAATGTGTCGTGAATTTATAGTGCCACTTAGGCCCCCCAAAAATTCTGTGCTTTGGGCAACCCGACCCTACCTACCGACCGACCCCCCCTCCCCCCCAACCCGACCCTAACGTTTTTATGCTTTATGTTCGCATAATGATGATGACGTTGATGACGACTGTGATGCTGAATATGAATATGATGATGATAATGAAGATGAAGAAGAAGAAGATGATGATGCATATGATAATGGTGGTGGTGGTGGTGGTGATGGAACGTTCTGCTGCTGATGATGATGGTGACGATGATTACGAAGATGATGATGAAGATGGTGATGATGTTGATGATGATTGTGATTATTTTTATGATGATGGTGATGATGATGATGATTATGCCAAAGATGATCTTTTGACGTGAGTGTAGATGATCATCAGTCTGATGAACGATCAAAGATCTATAAATAGTTATTTGGATTGTTGGTGGTTGTTTCGGAATTCTATATTTCACTGAAAAGCATAAAATAAAGCCATTATTTTTGCAATCTTCTCTGACGCCGGAGTGCGAGTTCCTTATTTTATTTTCTCATAATACGATGTTTGACTTCTGTTGATAACGATACATTTATTATACCATACCCTAAAGCCAACATGTCAACAGACGGAAGAAGTATATTTTTTCTCGATTTAAAGTTAAATTTTAACTGTGTATAAACGCACGATTTTGAGAAACGATTAAACAATTAGCAAATAATCAGATTAACAGAATGATAAATGAGTTGTCAGTTAATAGGTCAAATGCAACATAAATACTTTGTCCGAAACTGTAATATCCGAATACGTGTATCAAATTGTGAATTATTAAAAGAAATGAACTGAGCTATAGCTATACTTGTAAGCAATGGGCAGTAGGTCGAGAAAACATCTTCTAAATAATAACACATCATCGTCGAATTTAGGACACACCAGTGTATATCATAATATTTAATATTGTTCCAACACTGCAACAGGATTTTGATCACAACTTGTCACCTGATGAAATTTCATAGTTATTGTGAATGGATTGCAATAAAGTTTACATACCTGGACAGAATAGCTATTCCTCAATAATGTTCCATAACTATTTGTATGATGCCACTTCCATTTAAGATGCATGAGAAATGTAAACATACACACCATTGCATTTTTAAATGAATCACGATAACCACCGCTGTGTTCACTTTCATCAATAATGTGTTTGTCTGTAGTTACCCGCTGTCCGTATTTTCCCAGATTGCCCCTAATCTGCTACACTGTCAGCATTTCATCATTTCTATTGGTCAGTTGCCTATAACTATTATAGAATCTGATTTGTTGAAGCTGTAAACTGCAGCAGTCTGTACATAAATGTGTAGTAGATTTATGCACATGTTTAATTCTGAATTAAAAGCATATGGGTGTTAATTTTCGGCACAAGTTAAGCAGTTAAGGTGTTGTTATGTAAAGTATATTGATAGATAACTTTTTATGGCAAAAAAAGGAGTTAATTAAAATATAAACTTCTAGGTTTCCACCATTAAAAAGGTTCTTTGGCGATAAGATGTTACAGCAAATTTATCCCTTGGCCTATATAAAAAGTACCTCTAACTTTGTTGCACGTCTTGTAAATAAGACTGCTGAGATATCACATGCTTAAGTGCATATGCCTGGACATGCCCCTGACAGAGCAGTACTTTAAATGTCCCTTAATTATGTTGACTGATATTAAATAATCCTGATGTGTTTCAGCTCTGCCAGTCCAGGAGATGAATACAAACAGGCTGTTTGAGGTACACACCATTGAGGAAATACGAGGAATCGAGAAGAGGACTAGGTGATTGTATAAAACATTGATATTTTCATTCATTAAAAGGATCCCATAGAAAAGAAACATTTCCAAGGACTAGAATGCTGGATTTTTCCCAAATGGATGGCCAAAATATTCACAATTCCAACAATCGGTTCTAAATCTAATTCATTTAAGTAGGAATAAATGATGTAAACGTTTATACAGTACTATTATACAGTACTATGTTAGCACTTCCAGTAGCCAAAATTTCCATTGGCTACTAAAATTTCTAATTGTTTACTAAATTTTCTGAAAATACTTGAAAATGATTAATATTGTCACTTTCATGAGGAAAATATTACTAAGATCAGGTATCTTTGCAAAATCAAAATGTTCGGCTACTAATTAAGATTTCTTAGCATCAACTTAGCAATATTAATACAAAACATATAATTATTGACTTTGAACAGTAAACTGGATTGTGTTAGTATTAAGTGATATTTATTATCTTTTCGCAGATACCCAAATTATTTTACACAGTATAAGTTTGTTTGAAATTAGGGGTTATCAGCCTGTACAGAAATCAATCTCATCTAAATAGGATATTAAAAACCAACACTCTTTTCTCCCTAATATCACGACAGTTGTATTACTTGTTGTAATTTGTATTGTATTTGAAGTTCTTGTTTACAAATAGTAAGCATAATTAAGCAGTTTAAACATATCGAAAACGTTAAGTGCAGTTGAATATTGAATGTTTTCAGTTTGATGAAGTATTTTATTCGTGGTCTTGCTATTTTCAGGTCTGACATAGAACGAAAGAAAGAGGATTTGAGGACCATGGTTGGGTAGGTTGTTTGATGTTTCGCAAAGAAGTCCTTAAATCTAAAACAAATAATGTGTGTGTATTTGTTCATACTGTAGTTAGAAGACTAAATACTGTTTTGGCCTTATTGTGGTTTTTGTTAACAGGCTTGTTTGTTCAGTGCACTGAATATAATATTTATACAGTTAAAAATAACTACAGGTTCTTTTAGTTACTAAAAGCTGAGTTGTAAAAATGTATATTTTCTAAAATGCATGTAGATTATAGCAGATGTTTTGTTTTGTAATTGTCTGATTAAGAATTATATTTCAAAACAGAATTTGCAAAGTGAAACATCTCAATTATATAATTACGATACTAATTGTCTACCGAGTTGTATTATTAGAATAGTTTTGCAACATTTTAGCCTAAGGGGATTCTCAACAATATTGAACCTCGCATATTGTGGCATTAGATTCATTCAGCAAAGCCTCGTTGAAATTACTTTGACTTACTTTTCTCTTTTCTAGAGAGCGGTATCGTGACTTGATAGAGGCAGCGGATACCATAGCTGAGATGAAGAACAGTGCTTTAAATGTATGTGATCACATAATATCAGGCGTATTGTGGAAACACCGGGCGTAATGCATGTCGTAAAGTGTCCTCCCGGATCAGCCTGTGCAATCCTAGACGACACTTTCCGCTTTTATGATATTTTCTATTTCTCTTTTAAACATAAATCGACTGTAGGAGGAAAGTGCCATCCTGGATTAGCCTGTGCGGACTGCACAGGCTAATCCGAAACGACACTTTACGCACATGCATTAAGCCCGGTTTTCCCACGACAAGCCTCATATTGTTTTATCAAATACTGTTCAGAAATCATGAATTTTTGATCTTATGATAATTTCTGTATTCAGTAAAAAAAGTATGACAGTCATCACATTAATGTTTTGAAAGAATGTAGCCATTTGGGAAGAAACTATGAAATTTTAACTTGCCGAATCTACTTTGAACTTGTCTGAAAAGAAAAAAAAACATACAGCAATAATAATTGTGGTTAACTAGTATTGTGTAATTTGTAACATATTGTACAAGAGTTGTTAGTTTTGAAAGTTGCTTCAAGAATAAAGTTGTAAATATTTGAAATTATTTATAACTGACAGGTGATGTCTACTATTAGCAATATAGAAGGACTGTGCAAAGAATTAAAACAGAGCCATATGATATCAGGGTCTGCCCAGCATCGCAAAAATAAACTGGAGCTGGACAACAGGTAAATATTAGAAATTTCTCATTTTGTGATCATAAAGAGCTATTATTTTTTATTCCCCCAAAAAGAAGGAGGCATTAAGCATTGCACTTGTCCGTCCGTATGTCTGTCCGTACGTACGTACATCCTGGAATTTTGTGGACTCGACTCCTCTTTAACTGCTTGGCAGATTTTGATCCAACTTTCACTGCCAAAGAACCTTAACTTGAAGGTAATCGTAAAGGAAGGAATTTTGTCTGCGATCAATTTTGGCAGAATTATGGCCCATTGTCATTTTTTTCCACTATAGAATATATATGAAAATCAATTTGTGGAGGCAAATAGTGTTGGCGACATGCCCTCTGTCTGTGTCCAAACGTGTCGTGGGGGTATCCGTGTCTGTGACACATCTAGTTGTTTTAAGAAATAAAGGACTAATGTTTTAAGCAGCTTATTATATGCCTTGAATAGCGAACCTGTGGCCTAGTGGTAATATGCTTTCTTCACAAACTAGGGGTCACAGGTTTGAGCTCCTGCCATACCCCCAACATACTAACTTGTCGTTTGCTCAAGACATTCAACTGAGTATCGATGTACTAGATGTTTGACACCGGACACTTAAAAGACCCAGGGTAGTAATCAATCATCTCCAGTAAACTGCACTATCAACCATAACCCAACTTACAAGTTTCCTTTGGGCGATGGTTATATGGGAGATAATCCTGGTGCACTTGATAATAATTCATCACACACACTTCTTTTGGTGCTTTTCCTACTTGTTATTTGTAGATGAGCTTATAATTTGCCTACATGTAGATATAATATTGTTATTCACTATAATATTTTAGTTATTTACCAATTTTTACAATATGCATTCCACTGATTACAGGAGGAAAGAAGAAGCCAGATTTCATGAGGTTTCATCCCAGATTAAACTGCTTCTTGATATGCCAGAAAAAGTGAGACCTATTATAGCAAAAGTACAACTTGTATCAGATGGTGGAAATTGTTTGACCTTTGCATGAAATATTGTTGTCATACAAACTTCCCCCTAAATGTTGGAGCAGTAGTAATACGATTGAATTAAGCATAAAACCATTATTTAGTTTATCTTTCAATTTATCATATGCTTAAAGTTGTATTATAATTCAAGTATTTGTTGTTCCCATGTGAGCCAGTGTACAAAAGTTATATTCTGTTTTAGATTTGGACATGTTTGGATAATGAAGACTTCCTGTCTGCCAGTAGACTGTATCTTCTGTCCCAGCACATCAATACCAGTCTGCTTCTGAACTCCCAGAATGCATCCAACTTCCTGTACTGGTTCCCAGTGCTGAACAGGCAGTGGGCAGCTATCAGTCACTTCAAATTCACTGTCTTGCAGGTAGAAATTTGTTTCATGTTCAAAGCAATCTAAGAAATTTGTTTGGTGGTCATATTGCCAGATGGGTGGATTTTCTCCAGATACTTTTGTCCCCCAAACCCACCATCCCCCACACCCCCTGCCCACAGCACGAGATTCCATTAGATATGTCAGTAATAAAATAAATACCTGGAAATTGCAGATGAACTGCAAAATTTCTAATTGTCCGGATGTCTTTAAAGTTAAATTTGGTTGTGGTTATGTGGCACACCCCAGGTCCACATATCATTGTACTGTCTCGTCTGTTTTAGTTCATATTAAAAACATTGTGTAAAAATTTGTGGAATATTTGATTAGACACATCATTTCATTGTAACAAATGTATTAACAATTACTACACTGCAGATCCGTTATATCGCAATTCGTGGTCGATGGATCGCGATATAGACGGATCGCGATATAACTTGTCAGGTCATTCATGTACATATAGATACCGGTACACATGTATACACTAGCCTATTTTCACGATCTCAAAACATAAACCTTATAAACTCACCTTTTTCAGTGTTGTTAACATCCGCAATATGTGATATATCCATATGTAAAATATTCCATGTGTATATAAAAATATAAAATTAGAGGTTTCCGTCACGTGATTAAATCATAAGTTAATATTATTCTGTGTAATTATCTTCAAATTGTGTATAATTAATTCCAAATCCGAAACACCTATGTGAATTTTACCGTTCCCATGACGTAAACACAAATTCTATTTACAATTAAACTGCACATGTATTTCGTGTAAATCCTTTGTTCTGCTAGAAAAGCACGAAATTATGCTGACATGTACGTCATGTCATCCGCATGGAAAGCGTGGGTGTGTAGATTGCCGTATAAAAACTTTATAGCGCAGAGAACATTGAGATCTTTACTTTTGTATAAAAGTTTCGTAGCACATAGCAAAAAAATTGGGTATCTGTATCGCGAATGATGTGCAGTTAGCATTTCCTCTTAAACAAAATAGTAACAGTTATGCCATATTGATAACATTCAGATAAATCAGTATTGATCTATTACATACGGTTACTGTATACACCCTCTACGTGGACGGCGTGTAATTCGGCTGCTCATTAAAGCGACAGCAGTGAAAGGACGTTGTCATGGGTGGCACACGTTGTCATGTCGCGTTGTCATGGGTGGCACACGCGATGTAAGCTGACAACGTCAAACTGTTACACTTTGATATTGAGTGGGTCATGTTACTGTTTTTCAAACTACAAGAGTGTGAATAAAAGAGTAGCGATGTAGGCGCGAAAATCTGGACCAAACTGGATTTATTTATGAACGTTGTTTAATAGTCAAATATTGAAGTACATGAAAAAAATCAGGATCAACAGCCGATTCGCTATATATTGGATATCGCGAAAATAACGGATTGCGATATAGCGGATCTGCAGTGTATATACAATAGTAAACTGTTTATTTGATTGTAATAAAGTGTTTCATTGAGTCCATTTATGCATTTAATACTTTATTTTTTTCAGGGTTGCAGGCAAGTCATCAAAGAGACTTCAGTTTCTGACCAGGTATGCAATATGTACAGTTATTTACACAAAAATCTTAATAATAATAGTTTTAACTTAAAATTCACTTAGAAGCATAATATTCTAATGTAGTGTTTGAATCCGTTTTCAAATATGTTCTCAGGTTATCGAAAGAAACCGCCATCAATAATGTTTTTATATGGTGGATCATTGTGACAGAGAAATTATTGCAGTCTAGTACAATATATCAATTGTAGTATATTAGGTATAAAGGTATCTTTTGATGAAAATAACTTAAAATAAGTATTTTACATCAGTATGCATTGATTTATGTATATGTCCAAAACTGCTAGCCGTTAGCAACATCCATGTCAGTGGTTTCGGTTTTGACTTCCGATGTCATTGATATGACAGCCGAACTGCGGCTAGTGTCTAGATGTTTGTAGTTAAAATCATGTTACACGCTTAGCACATGGACAGTGTCAACTAGCATAGATTGACATCAGTATGCATTGAGTTATCTATATTTATACATTTATTTGCAGAAAATAGCTGAGAGCTTGTGCTCCATACTTTTGTTGGAGAACTCCGATCCAAGACAGGTTTTCAACGAATTCCTCTTAGCCAGAACAGTGAGTGCGGTCAATGTTATACAGACATGAGAATATTTTGCTTCTTAGCTGATTTTCACGCTTTTTTCTGAAAATTTTTATCAGAGAAGTTTTTGGAATTTGTCAGGTCTGTGTAAAAATGCCAAGATTACAAGGGGTGAATTTCCATTCTCATGCCTGGTTATAGAAATTAAAACACTTTTATATGTTATTGTCATTGATTATATTTAATATTTCAACCTTTTATATGTATAATGTTCTAAAGTTTAGTAGGTTGGTTTTAATTTGCAAACAGCTCTCACTTTCTGGTAAAGAACAGTTTTCTGTTGAAGCTGTAACAAAAATGTCCTCATAGACATCTTGAGTCAGAGGGTCACCGTGCGTGTTCTTAAATGTCTACGTTTTCTATCATGTACCGTGGTCATTATTACATGTAATCAAATAATTCAGTGCTTAGCTATGTATATCTAGTAACGCATTTCCGATGACTTTTTTTTTCTGATGCTAGGTTGGCATTCAGAAATAAAAAGTGGTACTCTGTGCCAGTGGTAGCCCATTTGTTAAATTTCACCATAATACTGTCCTTTTGAAATATGTTCCCCAGTAAATGTACAATTTTCCAAATTTTGAAATAATTTGTGTAGTCATTTTCACTTCTGGCTTCTGGTAATGCTTAAATAAATATTAAATGTGAACTTTGGTCATCATGAATCAGGGTCAATTGTTCATTACGGTAAACATTTTTTTGATTTAGAGCTGTTTAATGGCTTATAAACAAAGATATTGTGATATCTAGATCTGATGCGTAGAAATTAAACCATGTGGGCCTGTTAAAACACAAATCGGTAAGTAGCCGATAAACAACGATAATGCAAAAACTATTTTGATTCTAAGTTGACATGACAACATGTACTGCAATAACAATGCAGACTATATTTTACAGTTTCTTAACTATTTTTGTGTAGTTTATTGGAGATTTAACAACGGTAAATGTTGTTCTTTATTGTCAGTAGAACACTCTGCGGGTGTTGTGTAAGAATTTCTGATCGTATATTTCCAGTCAGCCCTCCAGTCCCTGTTTCACGCAGGTACGGCAAGTACTAAGGAACTAGTGTGTAGCGTAGTTCAGCTGATCACCACTACCATCCACCAGATCTACGCCGTCTTCTACAACAACGAAGGCTCAGAAGAACAAGGTTATCTATCAGCTGCAGCATATTTATGTGTCCATGTTTATATAGCATACTACTGATATTTCTGTCAAGAACAAAAGAAGTAACACCTTCTCATATTCACCCCTTGACATAGTTTATCAGAACTAATCTTATTTTTCTGTCTACTAAATCCCACCCCCTCCCCATTTCGTTCAAATCTGCACCAAAAAACACACAAAATTCACCTCATTTTGACCCCAGCCTCCCCCGAAATCAGCCGCAACGCTCAACCCCATGTGTCTGAAATAGGCCACAACGATCGACCCCACCTGCAATAAATCGCCCGCATCGCTCTACCCCATTTTATTTATCTAAATAAAATCGCAATTATGGGGTTTTTCTTAATTGCATAACTTAATATAGAGAATTCTTTTTCAATCATACATTATATTCAAAATTGTTTCAACCCCAATTTTGTCTGCCTTGAAGCTTTGTCATGACTGCTAGTTGATTCAAGATCTTTTCTATTTCATTAATTGTTTTTGAATATGTGAAAAAGATCAATCACTTACAGTGCATGCAGACATTAAAAACTGAAAAAATCTTTGTTATTAAACACTTGAATACATAAAATATGGTCATGTATCTCCATCCAAAAAAGTGTTTTGCTACAAAAGTGCCGCGATGACACGTATGTCACCATGCAAAAGGTCATGAAAAATGTGTTGTGCTGGACCCGCATTCACCAACCGATTCTTACACTTAACACTTAAGAATAAAAACTAATCTTGAAACTGTTCTGTTCTTAAAAAGATGTTAATTTGAAATGTACTTGGTATTCACCAACGCATATTTTTAGAATTCTTTATTTTGAATGCTTTGTTTATTAATGGCATACGAAACATTCGTACCTTGTATATTTGCGAACGCAAGTGTATTAATTATTGAGTCTAAGTGTATTCTTTATTCTTAACTCTAAGAATGGGTTGGTGAATACAGGCCCTGGGCACACGCTCCAATTTCGACGACGTCAAATTATGTTTTAAAATGAGGCTCTATATTACATTATTCGTTTCAATATTTTTGTCAATTGTCAATTTGTGAAATAGATTAGTGAATTACCCGGATAAAATTAAATGGTAAATAAAATAATGCAATGCTATAAAATGCATTTTCACAAGCGCTAGTATTTGTTGTCAAACACTTTTTAGTTGTTAGTAAGGTATAAACTCCACCCTTAAAATCACCATATTTGGCATATATAAAGGCATGTATGCATAATTTAAGCATGTTGGCAAACGACTACCTGCTTTGAAGGCATGTTGGGTTCGACATGCGAAACAGGCTGTAATATTTATCTGTCACTAAATCATATTTATCTGTCACTAAATCATATTTATCTGTCACTAAATCATATTTATCTGTCACTAAATCATATTTATCTGTCACTAAATCATATTGATCTGTCACTAAATCATATTTATCTGTCTACTAAATCGTATTAATCCGTCTACTAAATCATCTTTACCCGTCTACTCAATCATTTTTATCTGTCTCTTATATCATGATCATACTTTATTTGCTGACAAGAAACACCTTTGCATATTCGCAACACAATTTTTATATTTGATCACAACTAATATATTAAAGTTTTCATACTTCACACCTGAATATTCCAAAATATTTCATGGATGTGGTGCAGAGCTCCAGATAAGAGGGTTTTTTGTGTCAATACCTTTAAAAATATTGCAAATACCCTTTAGAAATTTTAAATAGGAACATGAAAGTGGTGGTACTGGTCAACATTGAAAATCTTGCCAAAAACAACATTTTGATTCTGCAATCAAGTTTTTTTAATGTATCTAATTAAACACTACTAGTACTTAACAATATTTACGTGCAGATTTATATCCTTCACACTTAATATTTTAAGCCCACTTTGTAGCTCCGAAAATACCCCTTATGATTCTCCAATGCCCTTTTATGCTGTTGGTCAGGGTTAAAATACCGTTTGACAAAAGAGGTCAGGGTGTACAAGGGGTACAGTACCCTTTAGTGTAAAACCTTATCTGGAGCCCTGATATGGTGTTTATTAAACTTGCATATAGAGGTTTGCCATGCAAAGATATATACCATTATATATTTTACAATATACCTACATGCACTAAACAACCATTATGTATAATGACAAACTGTACATGGTGTTTTTTCTTGTACACACACAGAAGAGATGTTGGAGTTTACAAATGCTTATTGTTTGTGTGCATTATCGCTTTACTTATTATTACTATACATGTTTTAGAGTCCACAAATTTGTTGTTGAAAAGCCTCATCAAAGTGACCAGTGAAAAACTTTACGGTAAGTTAATTGCAATTAGTAAAACCTATTCCAATGCATGAATCTGCATTGGATTCACAGCACCGTATACCTTAATAAACACCCCTGGGGGCCTTACATTTTCCCAAGGGAGCGTTTATTATGAGACCAGTTCTTGGCATTCTGTCATATAAACCTGCATAAAAAAACATGATAATTTGACTGTGTAGCTCACTCACTCAGCAAACATTTTTTCAAAGATTTACAAAACAGATATACTTTTGCATTGAGTGCTTATAGCCGAATGTGGGCATTAATCAGACAGGAAGGTTCGAGTATTATTAAAAATATAGGGGGGGGGGGGGGGCATGTAATAGTGAATATACGGTATTCCGCAAAGAAAATCTATCATGGGTTCTATCTACCAAGTGACTTAGTAATGAAGTTTTCATCTCCATGGGGCATAGATTACACATGTACATTTATAATTAAGGAATATTTCATTAATAACTTTAACTGTTAATTATTGGCAAGTACATATTTTACTGTTTTTCTGAGCTGTATGTGACTGGTCAGGTGTTCTCCATTTCAGAGAGCGGACTGGTCGATTTCCAAAGTTCAGCATCATCAAAATCTCTGCCAAAGTCAGTCACTGGTAAGAAGCTAAGCTACTTTTTCAGATGTACATTAGATGCTGTTTAGATGATCGTCAGCTATTTTGTGTGATTGTGTGATCCTTACTGTCTGTGTTACACACCAGTTTACTTAAACTTAAGGTATTTCTACTTTTACTACAAATTTAAGTCATTTCTTAATGCAGTTTTGCACCACCTACGAAGTGACTGTAATATGCCCAATTCTGTTTGTTCTCTTATTTATTACATGTATATCTCTGTTGTAGAATTCTGCCCCAGTCACAAATCGGTGTCCATGGGCGTACCAGAGAGTCATCTCCACTACAACTGCAAACAGTGGATCCACATGTAAGTACGGGGTGCTTCAGTTAATGAAGACACAATTGATATTTATTTGTAAGACATAGACTTCCAACAAATACATGTATGTAATCATGATCATGATGTTGTGTAAATGAGTCACAGTCTGGTAATAACTTTCTGATCTGCCTGAAGTGAATATGTGGGTATTAATTTTCATCACCACTCATGGGTCTTTATTGTAGTCATGTAAACTCTTCTTGCAGGGTACTGGGCCCTCTCAGTTTTTTGGGATGCCAATTACAGCTCAAAGATAGGGCAATTTTCACTTTGTTTTCATATAAAGGGAAATTTAAAAATTACAAAATAATACTGGCAACATATATTTAAATAAACCTTGTAGCTAGTTTATAAATATAATTAAATTATTGAAGTCAAAACAGTTAATACTTTGTATACATAAATGGCAGATATATGCATAAAATTCTGGACAATCAGGTTGTTATTTGTATTGAAAGACAGTGTGTGTTTTCGTACAGGTTTTCTTGTAAATTTCCTTGAAGACTGTTCATGCACTCATTTCATCTACAGCTGTACCACTGACATCAAGGCAGGGATTGGTAAGCTGCTGACTTATGTTAAGACAGTCAAGCACCTCGCAGCCATCCGTGATGCGGTCTGGGACATGATGCTTCAGGTATCTTCTTACGTGAAGCTGAATCTGGTTGTGGTATTCAAAATGTTATGTTGATAAGTTTGTGACTACAGTTATAATCACCCCCTTTAATGCGCTTACAACAATTACAAAGAAACATGTAAAAGGTTATGCTATGTTTACAAAACTTCATGATTTCATAATACATCAGGCAATATTATTCGTTACACTGTTAGTAACTGAGGGTGTATGGGATATACACCCTCAGTGGTTTCATACCATACAAGATCACAGCTCGAGTATGGTATGATGCCACAGTTACTAACAATGTAACGAATATATCTCAACGACTGCCTTTCACTGGTTTTTTTTATTTGATATCACTTGTAAATTATCGAAAGAAAAACTTACAAAATAACACAAAACACACACAATGACGTCTCGAAAATAAACAAAATGACGTCATAAGATTGCGTCATTGGACTTCTATAGGGTATTGAAATGTGCCCATGGTGTATGGAAAATAGTCACATGAGCGCTCTTAGCCAATCTGATCGCGTCATTTATGAAGGAGGTGAGATATTGAACGATTCTGAACAGTATTTAGGTGCAATAAAACTGTTCCAGTTGTGGTCATGCTTGTTTTCTTTGTTTTTAGCTCACCTGAGCACGAAGTGCTCAAGGGTGAGCTATTGTGATCAGTCTGTGTCCGGCGTCTGGCGTCAACATTTTACTTCAAACAACTTCTTCTCTGAAACCACTTGGGATTTTGGTATTTAAACCAAACTTGGCAGGAATGTTCCTGGGATGGTCCTTTACCAAATTCCTTCAATTTATTAAAATATATTGAAAACTCTGGTTGCCATGGCAACCAAAAGCTTAAAAACTGGAAAACTTAAAAAATCTTGTCAGAAACCACTGGATGGATTTGAAAATAGTTTTCACAGAAATGCTCCTTGGGCGACCCTCTACCAAATTCCTTCAAATCATTTTGATTTGTTAAAAAACATGGCCGCCAAGGGGGGGGGGTTTCCTTATATGGCTATATTGAAAACTTACAAAATCTTCTTGTCTGAAACCACTGGCTGGATTTTAAAATAATTTCACAGAAATATTCCTTGGTTGACCCTCTACCAAATTCCTTGAAATTATTTTGATTCGTTATAAAACATTGCCGCCAGGGGGGCGGGGCAGTTTTCCGTATATAACTATATTGAAAACTTAAAAAATCTTCTAGTCTGAAACCACTGGCTGGATTACAAAATAATTTCACACAAATGTTCCTTGGGTCACCCTCTACCTAATTCCTTAATATCAATTTGATTTTTAAAAAAACATGGCCGCCAGGGAGCAGGGCAGTTTTCCTTATATGGCTATACTGAATACTTTAAAAATGTTCTTGTCTGAAGCCACTGGCTGGATTTCAAAATAATTTCAAATAAATGTTCCTTGGGCGACCCTCTATCAAATTCCTTGAAATCATTTTGATTTGTTACAAAACATTGCCGCCAGTGGGCGGGGCAGTTTTCCTTATATAACTATATTGAAAACTTTAAAAATCTCCTTGTCTGAAACCACTGGCTGGATTTCAAAATAATTTCATATAAGTGTTCCTTGGGAGACCCTCTATCAAATTCCTTGAAATCATTTTGGTTTGTTAAAAAACAATGGCCACCAGGGGGCAGGGCAGTTTTCCTTATATAACTATATTGAAAACTTTAAAAATCTTCTTGTCTGAAACCACTGGCTGGATTTCAAAATAATTTCACATACATGTTCCTTGGGTGACCGTCTACCAAATTCCTGGAAATCATTTTGTTTCGTTAAAAATAATGGCAGCCAGAGGGCGGGACAGTTTTCCTTATATGGCTGTATTAAAATCTGAAACAATCTTTTTGTTAAAAGCCATTGTGATGCTTACACTCAGGTGAGCTACCTAGGGCCATCTTGGCCCTCTTGTTATGAGCAGAGGACTCCAGTCAGGCCATAGTACCGGGTATTTATAAACTCAGCGTTACACACCCCTCCTGTTACAAACAAATTTTTTTTAATGATAATTTAAATTGTCCTGAATATAACAGACATTATTGATTTATCTTGAGCCTATAAAATGGAGCAGTTTTCGCAAATATCTGAAAAATCCAAAATTATCAAAAGTGGTCCTGAAAAGACCTACGATGCATGTGTACCTGTATTTAATTTTCATTGTACTTCAATAAAACAATAAATACAGGTGAAAGATTCAATGAAACAAGTTGTTATAGAGTTTATTCATTGTAAATCATTGTTTTTAAATCCTATTTGGCAGTGTTTTATTTAATTGATAAAATTCGCAATATGCTTGAAAACAATGCTAATTTTCCCAATTTAATGGGTCCCAGTACTACATTGTATTCCTAAAGTAGTGAGGACAATGCTAATGTGTGTTGTGTATGTTTCAGGACGGTCACCAGGCGACCTGGGAGGGTGTGTGTCAAAAGGTGCTTAATGAACACCTCTACATCTGGCAGGACCTCGTACGGCCCCTCTTTGTGGACAGGGTGAAGGTACGAACACTGGAAATACCCATTGGAATCATTGTTGTAATGGTTTACATAGTCATTGAAAGGTGGTTTATGTATAAGCACATCATTGTGACATTAGTATAAAAATATTGTGTTATTATGTTTAAAAAAAACAACAGTCCATTAATTTTTAGCTCGACTATTCAAAGAATAGGTAAGCTTTCCTACTACCCCCGGGGTCGGTGTTGGCGTCAGCGTCCGCATCTGAATTTAGTTAAAGTTTTTATTCAAAAGTCTTGTAACTTCAAAACTACACAAGTTATTCACTTGAAACTTTTATTATACCTTTGTCATCAACTCCACTATCAGGGGCAATAGTCCCCATAACTCTGTTTTGTATTGTGACAGAGTTATGCCCCTTTTTTCACATAGATTGTTTATATTCAAAAGTTTTGTAACTTCAAAACTACAGAAGTTATTCTGTTTAAACTTAAAATATATTTTTGTCATCAACTCCAGTGTCAGGGGCAACATTCCCTATAACTCTGTTTTGTATTTTGACAGAGTTATGCCCCTTTTTCTCATAGATTTTCTGGTTTAAGTTTATATTTAACAGTTTTATATCTTCAGAACTACATACGTTATTCACTTGAAAATTGGAATATACCGTCATCAACTCCAGTGTCAGGGGCAACATTCCCTATAACTCTGTTTTGTATTTTGTCAGAGTAAGGCCCCGTTTTTACATAGAATTTCTGGTTAAAGTTTATATTCACAAAACCTTTTGTTACTTCAGAACTACATCAGTTATTCACTTTAAAATAGGAACATACCTTTGTTATCAACTCGAGTATCAGGGGCAACCTCCCTATAACTCTCTCTTTTGCATTTTGACAGAGTTTTGCTCCTTTTTCACATAGATTTTCTGGTTAAAGTTCATATTTAAAACTCTTATAACTTCAAAACTACACAAGTTATTAACTACATAAGTTGAAACTTGGAATAATTTGATGAAATAATTGCCATAACTCAGTTTTGTATTTAAACAAATTTATGCTCCTTCCACTTTCCAAAATATGTACCAACTGAAATGCTTGAAAAGTCGAGCGCACTGTCCTCTGACAGCTCTTGTATTTTGACTACTATATGAATCAGATGCTTTCATATTTCATATCATTTTGTTTTTAACATAAAAGTTTTCAATCTTTAGTTGTAAAATGCCGAGGTAACCTCGGTTATTCCCAGAAAATCCTAGGGGTAGAGCATAACCAATTATTAATCATGAAAACACTTATCAATTGCCTCATTGGTAAGTGTTTTCATGCTTTCTCTCCTAGACCCTGATTCAACAGCAGTTTGAAGCCACTGTGGACATGACGAGGAAGCAGATCGGCAAGATCATCCAAGAGATGGACTCTACGCAGGGAAGGTGGGTTCTGTCTCAGACTTTGTGTAATTTCGTGAGTGGCGCAGCTACGAGATGATATAGTTTTTTTCTTTAACAAGAATGAAATAAAATATTTTCCTGCAAAATAAACAACTTTCTTTTACACCATGCGCCATAAATTGTGACACTTCAATGTTATTTAACCATTCTCACACATAAGGTATTCCAAAGATGTGATGTCATAACAAAGTTTGAATTAAAATTAAACCATTATATTGAGCTCACTATCCTGATATAGCTCACTGGTATTCAAGGGTGACATGGGCTCCTAAGTGTGGTCAGAGAGCCCGGGCGACATCGCCCTATATAACCCATTATATTAAGCTCACCATTCTTTTGCTGCTTTCTAGTATCAGAGGGTGACATGGGCTCCTACATGTAGTAAGAAAGCCCAGGAGATTGCCTTATATAACCCATTATAATTAGTTCACAATACTGTTGCAGCTCGCTGGTATCTGAGGGTGACATGGGCTCCTACGTGTGGTCAGAAAGCCCAGGAGAACACCTTATATAACCCATTATAATTAGTTCACAATACTGTTGCAGCTCGCTGGTATCTGAGGGTGACATGGGCTCCTACGTGTGGTCAGAGAGCCCGGGCGACATCGCCCTCAACACAGCCTGGGGTACAGCAGGCACCAGGACACTGCTGGAGAGCGGAGGGCTCATGATGAAGGCAAAGGCTTACACGCCTGTCATACAGAGGTACCATCAAGTGTTCAGTCTAGTTTGTTGTCACTCATTTGAATTTACATCAGTGTGAGTTCTGGCTATTTGTTTTTGCTCTTTGTTATTTCAAGAGACTGACACCAAAATAACAAATGAGTAATTTTTCTGTGCTTAAAAAAGAACCCTTGTAAACAGTTACATTATTAAAGACTAACAAAGAACAAATAATTCAACTCTTCATTGCTTGTTATATTTTCAAATTTCCATTAAATTAATTTCCATATTTCAGCTTCTGTAAACATTTTGATGAGAAGCTTCAGAGTATCGAGATTGACTACAAGTACTATATCTTCTCTGACCTTGAGACAATGTGTGTTGCCACGGAGACCAAGCCTTTCAACAGATATGCAGACTCTGTTCCTCTTCTGAGTTTCGTGCAGACCTCATGTTTGGAGAGTGTCAACAAGTAGTGTTGATTGTCGATACAGATTAACATTTTGTTTCTTTCTCTTGAATTATTTTGCAGCAGAATTTCAACTAAGGATGGCAATGAATATTAGAATATTCAAATAGTGTTTAATGTGTTACTCAACCGAAAAAAATAAATTGCAACAAAGTTCTTATATGTAGCTCGGTATCCGTGTATTTGCCACAGTTTTCCTTGTGCGAGAATTGTAGTGGCTATAGACCACACAATAAGCCTTTGAACATTTCTATCGTTTGACATATTCTCCATCTGACCATCAAATATTCCAATATTCAAATACTTGGAATATTCTAAAATCAATTTTGGTTGTTATTGCCATCCCTTATTACATGCAGGCAGCTTTTACAAGGACTCCCCTTGACAATAAGTTGCGTCCAGCTCTGAAGTATATCCCCATATGATGATGATGAAATCTGGAAATCCCATCATCCTAGGGTTTTATTGTTGTTTTCATGTAGCTTTTTGTAGTCGATAATACTTCAATAACATCAGAAATCAAGCCACTCAAAACTGGGAAAGTTCAGACAGAGTAGAAAAACTATGGACAATACAGATGTTACTATTGCAAATTACATTGGGAAACTACAGACACCAATTCTAGAAAAATCTGACTAAAGAATGAATAGGTTGTTCACTAGACGATATTGTTCTAAAATAAAGCGAAATCATGACAAGGAACATGAAAACAAGTAGAAATTTAGATGTACTACCATATGTGTCCAAGTTACCCAACTGTCCTTACTCACCCAGATTACCCCTACCATACATTGTTCCACTGTGTGTTTCAGCCTGATGGAGTTTCTGACCCAACTGCTGGGCGATTGCAGGGCTGTCCTGGAATCTGCCGCTGATCGCCTAGATAGTGTCGGCAACAAGTATGCTTATTACATTCTTGGTCTAATGGAATTCTTAAGTTTATGACATTCTCCCGTGCTGGAACTGCATAATATGTGAACCCAGGATTTGCTGGGGCATAGGGTGTGTTTACCTCATCCCTACCTAGTTTGCATTTCAGACACACCATAATGTCAAGAGCCCGTAGGTGTTAGGTCCGTGTTTGTTTTCAATGCCCACACAGATTGGTCTTGAAATTATACGTTTACATAAAATTATGTTTATTCACTCAACAAGTCACTACTAACTATTTCAAACAGGAATCTCTAGACACTTGGAAAGTTACAACTTTACACTGGTTATCAAACAGATTTGTCATTATTCACCTAACAAATACTTTTTATTTTACCATCACAAAATAATATTTTTATATAATGTTTAACAAATAAACAGCTCACAGATAACATACTTTCAACCACCACACAATAATAGTTTTAATTAATTTCTCATTTGTCAAATATTAAATATTATTCATTTGAAATATTGTTTAATAAATAGGCAGCTCACAGAAAAACACAATGTATTCATCCATTACATACAAAATATTACTGGGTACAGACTAGCTGGTTTCTTCAACCAATCATTGTTCTTTAAATTATGCATAAACAGTTCATGACCTTTAATGAAAGCTTCCGAATGGTTAACCAGATTACACACTACTAATAAAACAGAACATTTTGTGTCTGACATATTGATGCAAGGTGTTAAACTACTGATAAGAATCGATGATTAGATAATTAATTGGATAAAAAACCAATACACATAGTAGTGCTAGACTCCCGCAGTCTGTTATGAGATGCTATCAAAGCAAGGCTCTTACGCAAGCAAGTCGGGCTACTGATCATTAATAAATACAACAGCCCGATGCTTAAAATTTCTGGTAGCCCGACAGAAATTTTTGATAACCCCCAGGTCCGGGCTATGGATTTGTCGGACAATGGTTTCTTGTCCTTCCACAGGTTGCTACTGACAGGCCGGCTGTGTGCAGCCCTGTGTGATCTGACCCCTCATCTACGTCAGAACATGCTCGGCAGAGACCAGATTGCATCCAAGGACGGTAGCAGGTATACTGTCCATAAAGATGGTATAAAAGATGTCACTTTTGTGCTTCATTCAAGTTGAGATGCGGAGCCTTAAACGCTGTTTCTGATTTGTTACTTTTAAATCCGTTATGAATAGGGACGAAATATGCTTAATCTCTAGCTTTTAAGAGTTTGGAAAAGCTTATAGTAAAGATTTCTTTTTGTAATTAACATGTTTTGCCTTTGCCGTGTTTGCGTAATTTAAAGATTTGTTTGGTATCAATCATTTGTTATATATTTACCTTGGTAACAAACATAGATTAAATATTTAACTAGGTGACATACATTGGTTCAGTATTTACCTAGGCAATAACATTGGTTAAATATTTACCTAGGTTAAAACATGAATTAAACATTTACCTTGAATACAAACATTGGTTAAATATTAAACCCTAGGTAACAAACATCAGTTTTTCCTTTACCTCCTCACAGATCCATGTTGAAGAAATCCTTAAGTGCTCGGTCTCCCGGGCAACTAGAGGCCAACACTGTATGGGAAGACGTGAAGTCACGCTTCACTGAGCTTCAGCATTCTGTATACAGGTGGGTCAGCCTTGCATTGATCTGGGCTGATTGTAGGTTTTAATTTTTTTGTATGATTTTGGCTTCATAACAAAATATAAATTTTAATCATGCCTGTACCTGCATCATTGACCTAATAATGGGTTGACCAGATAAGTATTTCTATCCAGTCAACAGAAAGTGGCAATGTTTACTACTATTAATTACTGTGCACCAATTTAAGAATTATCCAGGATAACATTGCAAAAGCTTGCCTTGTTTTCATTTTCTAAGCCTCTCTGGATATTTTTTGTTTTAAGAAAATATAATTGTAAATTAACCTTAGGAATTTTGTTGTTGCTGTAGGAACATAACTGACTTATTTATTATATACAGGGCATGGATTGACCATGTGGTTGCTATGTCACTGACAAGTTTCACCCCTGCAGTTAACGCACACACCACGGCTGACATTGTCCGCACATGTTCGGTAAACAGCTTGGCTCGACATTCCATGCAATTGTTGTCATTTCGGTCGTTAGTACTGATGCACCAATTTTTAAACATCCTGCTTGACTGATTAAATTTTGACCAATTATTAAGAGATGGATTTCGAGTTTTTGATTTTGTTATCTTAGTGCACAACTAAGATAACTTTGATGTTAAATATTATTCAGAAATTAGCATACCGGTAATATTGCAATGAGCCGTCCATTGAAATACTTAAAACAAAACCAGTCGTACATTTTATCACGAGTTAATCACAGTGAATGACAAGAAGATTGTTATATTAGCTTCGAATATGTGGATCAAATTTCTGCATTTATTGTTTCTAGTTTCAAGCAGCCCATGATCTCAAAAACTGCATAATGCTAGCTCGTGTGTACTGTACCAGTGCAATATTTGGATGTTTGATGTTGTGCTTTACAGAAGTGGGAGGAGGTCTCAATCGAGGAGGAAACTGAGGATGGGAAGAAAGTCTCCTCCAAGATATCTGTGCCATTACAGGTACTTCACACTGTATTGTGTCCACTCTTGACTTAGAAAGTTTCCTCCAGGATATCTGTGCCATTACAGGTACTTCACACTGTATTGTGTCCACTTTTGACTTAGAAAGTCTCCTCCAAGATATCTGTGCCATTATAGGTACTTAACACTGTATTGTGTCCACTCTTGACTTAGAAAGTCTCCTCCAAGATATCAGTGCCATTACAGGTACATCTTACTGAATTATGGCCACTCTTGACTTAGAAAGTCATTACATGTACTTCACACTGTACTGTGTCCACTCTTGACTTAGAAAGTCTCCTCCAAGATATCTGTGCCATTACAGGTACTTCACACTGTATTGTGTCCACTCTTGACTTAGAAAGTCTCCTCCAAGATATCTGTGCCATTACAGGTACTTCACACTCTATTGTGTCCACTCTTGACTTAGAAAGTCTCCTCCAAGATATCAGTGCCATTACAGGTACAGCACACTGAATTGTGGCCACTCTTGACTAAGAAAGTCATTACATGTACTTCACACTGTATTGTGTCCACTCTTGACTTAGAAAGTCTCCTCCAAGATATCTGTGCCATTACAGGTACTTCACACTCTATTGTGTCCACTCTTGACTTAGAAAGTCTCCTCCAAGATATCTGTGCCATTACAGGTACTTCACACTGTATTGTGTCCACTCTTGGCTTAGAAAGTCTCCTCCAAGATATCTGTGCCATTACAGGTACATCACACTGAATTGTGGCCACTCTTGACTTAGAAAGTCATTACATGTACTTCACACAGTATTGTGTCCACTCTTGACTTAAAAACTCTCCTACAAGATATATGTGCCTTTACAGGTACATCACACTGTATTATGGCCACTCTTGACTCAGAAAGTCATTACACATACTTCACACTGTATTGTGTCCACTCTTGACTTAGAAAGTCTCCCCCAAGATATCTGTGCCATTACAGGTACATCACACTGTATTGCGTCCACTCTTGACTTAGAAAGTCTCCTCCAAGATATATGTGCCATTACATGTATTTCACACTGTATTGTGGCCACTCCTGACTTAGAAAGTCTCCTCCAAGTTATCTGTGCCATTACAGGTACTTCACACTGTATTGCGGCCACTCCTGACTTAGAAAGTCATTACATGTATTTCACCCTGTATTTTGTCCACTCTTGACTTAGAAAGTCTCCTCCAAGATATCTGTGCCATTACAGGTACTTCACACTGTATTGTGTCCACTCTTGACTTAGAAAGTCATTACATGTACTTCACACGGTATTGTGTCAACTCTTGACTTAGAAAGTCTCCTCCAGTATATCTATGCCATTACAGGTACTTCACACTGTATTGTGTCCACTCTTGACTTAGAAAGTCTCCTCCAAGATATCTGTGCCATTACAGGTACTTCACACTGTATCGTGTCCACTCTTGACTTAGAAAGTCTCCACCAAGATATCTGTGCCATTACAGGTACTTCACACTGTATTGTGTCCACTCTTGACTTAGAAAGTCTCCTCCAAGATATCTGTGCCATTACAGGTACATCACACTGAATTGTGGCCACTTTTGACTTAGAAAGTCATTACATGTACTTCACACAGTATTATGTCCACTTTTGACTTAGAAAGTCTCCTCCAAGATATCTGTGCCATTACAGGTACTTCACACTGTATTGTGTCCACTCTTGGCTTAGAAAGTCTCCTCCAAGATATCTGTGCCATTACAGGTACATCACACTGAATTGTGGCCACTCTTGACTTAGAAAGTCATTACATGTACTTCACACAGTATTGTGTCCACTCTTGACTTAAAAAGTCTCCTCCAAGATATATGTGCCTTTACAGGTACATCACACTGTATTATGGCCACTCTTGACTCAGAAAGTCATTACACGTACTTCACACTGTATTGTGTCCACTCTTGACTTAGAAAGTCTCCCCCAAGATATCTGTGCCATTACAGGCACATCACACTGTATTGCGTCCACTCTTGACTTAGAAAGTCTCCTCCAAGATATATGTGCCATTACATGTATTTCACACTGTATTGTGGCCACTCCGGACTTAGAAAGTCTCCTCCAAGTTATCTGTGCCATTACAGGTACTTCACACTGTACTGCGGCCACTCCTGACTTAGAAAGTCATTACATGTATTTCACCCTGTATTTTGTCCACTCTTGACTTAGAAAGTCTCCTCCAAGATATCTGTGCCATTACAGGTACTTCACACTGTATTGTGTCCACTCTTGACTTAGAAAGTCATTACATGTACTTCACACGGTATTGTGTCAACTCTTGACTTTGAAAGTCTCCTCCAGTATATCTATGCCATTACAGGTACTTCACACTGTATTGTGTCCACTCTTGACTTAGAAAGTCTCCTCCAAGATATCTGTGCCATTACAGGTACTTCACACTGTATCGTGTCCACTCTTGACTTAGAAAGTCTCCACCAAGATATCTGTGCCATTACAGGTACTTCACACTGTATTGTGTCCACTCTTGACTTAAAGAGTCTCCTCCAAGATATCTGTGCCATTACAGGTACTTCACACTGTATTGTGTCCACTCTTGACTTAGAAAGTCATTACATGTACTTCACACTGTAATGTGCCCAGTCTTGGCTTAGAAAGTCTCCTCCAAGATATCTGTGCCATTACATGTACATCACACTGAATTGTGGCCACTCTTGACTTAGAAAGTCATAACATGTACTTCACACAGTATTGTGTCCACTCTTGACTTAGATAGTCTCTTCCAAGATATATGTGCCTTTACAGGTACATTACACTGTATTGTGTCCACTCTTGACTTAGAAAGTCTCCTCCAAGATATATGTGCCTTTACAGGCACATCACACTGTATTGTGTCCACTCTTGACTTAGAAAGTCATTACATGTACTTCACACTGTATTGTTTCCACTCTTGACTTAGAAAGTCTCCTCCAAGATATATGTGCCATTACAGGTACTTCACACTGTATTGTGTCCACTCTTGACTTAGAAAGTCTCCTCCAAGATATCTGTGCCATTACAGGTACTTCACACTGTATTGTGTCCACTCTTGACTTAGAAAGTCTCCTCCAAGATATATGCGCCATTACAGGTACTTCACACTGTATTGTGTCCACTCTTGACTTAGAAAGTCTCCTCCAAGATATATGCGCCATTACAGGTACTTCACACTGTATTGTGTCCACTCTTGACTTAGAAAGTCTCCTCAAAGATATATGCGCCATTACAGGTACTTCACACTGTATTGTGTCCACTCTTGACTTAGAAAGTCTCCTCCAAGATAAATGCGCCATTACAGGTACTTCACACTGTATTGTGCCCACTCTTCGCTTAGAAAGTCTCCTCCAAGATATCTGTTCCATTACAGGTACATAACACTCAGTTTTGAAAAATGATCATTTCGGCTTCATTAGTGCTTAAAAACGTTATGAGAAATGACAGAAATCGCTAAAAACTTTTTGTGGCACCAGCATATTTTTTATTTGCATGCAAATAAAGTTTTCAAGAACTGTGTTCTAATAAATAAGTGTATAAAGATTTTTAAATATTCTTTTAAATGAGTACTGAGTCAAAGTAAGTGTTTAGCAAAACATGATACAATTTTAACAGTTGAAATATTACCAATAATTACTGTCCAAACTTTTGATAATCTAAATAGGGTAAACACGCAAGTGCTTGAATTTGGATCATCTGTCTTTGGAAAGTGCTTAAAAAAGAGAATATCAGTATGAACTCTGTTGTGTTTCAGACATCCTGGTATGTGATGTCGTTGCTGTATGGTCTGTGTCGTGACCTCAACGATATGGGAGGACATGCTTTGGCAAGGTAAGATAGGGATTTTCACTTTGTTAAGTTTTAATTTCAGGTTTCAAGTGTGTGTGCACTGGATTGTAATCAAATTTATTGCAATTAAAAGAGGAACATTACTTGCATTCCCAAAACTAATACAAATTGAACTGTAGCCGTCAACAACACAAAACACAAAAACACTGCTAACGAATTTTGGTGAGAAGGAAAGAAATACAAAAAAATCAGCCTTAATTTATAAAAGGTAGACAAATTGGTACGTATAAACATTTGTCAGAATCAAGTGCTTCTTAAAATTGTCAGTGTTGGGTATTAAAGGCATGCAGTTCGCCAACTGGGCTAATTACTGGTTGTCTCCAGTAGCACAGCTGCAAAACCACTCACCATTGGCGACTTGGCTAGTGTAAATTTATAACCCTGCACTACATTGTCTGTATGTCCATGTATCAGGGGTGTGCTGGAGTACCTGGTGTACTGCGTGTCTGACGGGATGGTGACAGTCTACGCCCAGCTTGTCCACCAGTCCCGCTCCAAGAAGGAACCAGTCCTAACACAGCAGAGGGCGCTACAACTCCTGTTTGATGTGAAATTCCTCAGGCTGATCATTCCTAGGAAAGACGATACAGCAGTTAGTTTTCTTGATAAAAGCCTTACATCTTAATTATCAATAATAAAGTTGTGTATCATGATTGAAGCTCTTGGAGTATAATTATCCCTCCAAATATCATTGCATGTGATTGTGTGTGTCGATTGTTATCCTTGATGCTTGCAGGAAAGCTGTGGGTACCAGGAGAGACTGGAGGGCATAGTGGGGTCCCTGGAGGAACATGTGGACCCCTTTGACCTGGACGTCTTCAGCCCCTACATGCAGGCTAACCTTAACAAGATGCTGCACAGGACCTCGGTAGGGGCCATGGTGTTGTCTGATTTTGGTACTCACTAGGGGGAGATGAAAGTCCATACCTGATATTCACCTGACAAATCAGTTTTTGTTCACCATTTGAATGTAGGTCCTAGACAAGATCTTTGATATCTAGGAGTCATGACTCATGGTTAATATCCAAATTGTCTGCCGTATTTTGTTCTTTCATTATGTTTACTTTTTTACATAAATATGATTTTGTTGGACAAAAAACATTTTTCCAAACATTTACCTAAATACCTACATTCCAACTACTGTGATATAAACTTCTTCCCTCGTACAGTTGTTGTTTCAGAACAGTTTCAATACATCAGTAACTGTTATCTAGTCTGGTTCACTTATAACTGCTGTTGTTGCTGGCAGGTGTTGCTGGGAGGTCTGACCAGCCTGGACCGGATGGGCCTGTATTCTGTGACCTCCCGACCACCCGCCGGTACCCAGCAGGAGCAGCACAATGTCATGCTGCTCTCCACCTGCCAGAGCCGGTTCTCTCTCCTCCCCCTCTCCACGCAGCAGACGAGATTTAGTGCACCGCAGCCTGTGGTTCCACAGACGCTTTATAGAGTAAGGGCTTGACATTAATGCACTTGTCAAACAATTGCATCATGAAAACAGAGTATAATTTAGTTTAAACCGATGTATTGTCAGTTATGTCAAACGGCTTATTGTGACACTTTCGAGTCCATTTCCTGAATCCATTTCACAGAAATGTAATTAGCTTATGGTTTGGAAGTCAATTTAACATGGTCTGTTACATGTGTTCTGGTCCTCAAATGATAGTAAAGGGATTGTTATGTACCAAATTATAAGGAGATTGATCTATTATACAGCTAGGTTGTGGCCTGATAGGTCTTGCCACAGCTGTCACCACTTTGAGATAAACATATAAAATACGTTTACAAAATCCTTGTTTGGCAAGGAATAGGAAACTATTTCAACATAACCAACAATTGGAGTTTAAGTTAAGAAGTAAAGATAGCCTTACAGATTTTATATACAGTAAGAAAGAAGGCCATTGAAAATTATTTTTATTGAACATCCAAAGCAAGTTCAAGATGACTTAGTATGGCTGTATGAAGAAAGTCAATGATTATAAAGTGAACATTAGAACCAGGGCCCGTAATCACCCACCCATTCTTAGACTTAAGAATAAACAACGGACTTAGACTCAAGAAAAAATACTTGTGCATTCGCAAATGTACCAATGTTGCTTATGTCATTAATAAATCATTATGAATAAAGAATGCTAAAATTAGCATTGGTAAAAAACAAGTAAAAGTCAGAATAACTGCATTGTTAGAACAAAAAAGTTTTAAGATTTTTTTTCTTAGTCTTAAATCTAACAATAGGTTGGTGAATAAGGGCCCTGATTTTAACTAGATATAAGGCGCGTGGTGGAAAACTGGGCTTAATGCATGTGCGTAAAGTGTTGCCCCAGATTAGCCTATGGTATTTTTTGTTTCAAGGAAGTCTCTTCTAAACATAAAATCACTGTAGGCGGAAAGTGCCGTTTTGGATTAGCCTGTGGGGACTGCACAGGCTAATCCGGGACGACACAATACGCACATGCATTAAGTCCGGTTTTCCCACAACGCACCTCATATATATCTGTGCCCGTGTACTTGCAGGGTGGGGACACGGGAGGTGCGAGCCTGAAGGAGACGGCGGCAGCTGTGCTGCCTCAGTCCAGCGCTCAGAAGCAGGGAGCCAGCTCCTCCTTCTACGACAAGATAGGAACCGGCCTGGGCAGCATGTCAGAAATCTCTAACTGGTTCTCAACCATTGGCTCGAAATAAGGACGAGTTAGAGGAAAAGTATGACTGTGAAAATAGAGATTTGTCAAACTGTGACAAATCTCCTCTATATACATTGGAGAATATGATGATGTACTAGAGAGTGTGCAATGTTTGGATGTTAATAACTGCTAGGATATAAATTATACTGTGTTATTTAACAGACTTATATTTATTATGATTCTAAATTGTTTGAATGGTAACAACTACAAACAAGATTGTATTATATTAACAGACTTATATTTATTATCAAATGTTATTATACTATGGTTTTAGTTTACCTGATAAGACTTAGTGTATGAGGGTTATTTACATTAATAAATCACACAGAAATTGCTTGTTCTTGTTTGTCTGTCATGCTTGTGACACCAAGAACATCCTATTTGACCATTAGGTTACATTTGTCAAATTTGGTTTGGTCATTTGAATGTTAATTATCTAGTATTCACTAAGCAGTTCTGATCACAAAGATTTGAACAAGGAAAAATTGTGCCCCGTTTAGTTAGTCAATGTTGTCTGTTGAACATACTCTATGCAAACTTTTCTCCAAGTTAACATCTTTGTAACATGTTAAATTTCATCCAAATAACCTGATTCATTAAAGAAACAGAAACAAATTTTTTTTAATATTTGTTTATTTTAACTATTTTTGTAGCCATTTACTACATGTTTTAAGCATTCAAGAACATAACATGGGCCAGTATTGACTAAAATGCCATATACTCAATACATCTACACAATCATAAGTGGTTTTGTACAATATGCACCTATACCTGCATTAAAATATTCAAATACTCTCGTCAGGAAATACATGAAATCGAAGTGTTGCCCTATGTTAATTGGTATATATTTAGATATTCATATCATTAGCAAATACGGTATTTGCTATTATTTAACATGTATATATACCAATATTATTTGCCCTATGTATATTTGTATGGAATTTACATGTAGCAAGTAACTTTTAAATGCATACTCTGGTTTGAAACATAAATAATATTCACATAAATGCTTCTTTAACAGTGCAATTACAATATTTCTGAGACAGTAGAAAATCAGAGTCCTTGCAAGTATGTAACAATTATTCTTAACTATTATCTAAGGGAAGATTTCAACCAACTACCATTTATCAAAACTTTGTGAAAGTCGGTCTATGTGGCACACTGCATATTTAACATGCAGTTGATGTTGCTTGCAAACTAAGTGAATTTCCAAACATGTATTATAGATGCCAAGGTCTGTAGTTTTAACAACCTACATTTACCTTTCTTGTACATACAATACACTTACATAATCAGATTAATGTGTAAATACATTTACCAATACATCCATTTAAAATGCATGTGCAGAAATGCACAGCTATGTCATAAATCTGTGGGTGTTACCTTGACAAGTGCTTTAAGTTCAACAAAGGTGTTAATGTATACATGATGACAGGGTAACTAATTTTCTCAGCAATGCAGAAGCATGCATATTGTGATCATATTACACACATAACCCCTTCTGAATGCCTGACATAATCCCCCCTGACAAAATCCCTCCAGCTTATTTGTGCATACCAGGAAATAATCCTTCCCCATAATTTTACACCTCGAACAAAATCCCCCCACCCCTTGAAAACTGAGATTTGTTAGTATTTTTAAGTTCTTATTTGAGTTGCATAATGGAATTAATTATTAGTAGTACTAAAAACAGGGAGAATTCAAAACAGATTTTTCAGAACATCGGGTCCCTTGACGGTTACAATGAAAGCCTTCTTAATTTGAAAGATCCTTAGAAGCTTCAACAGTAAAACAAACATTTACAGTCTGCCTGGGATCTAAGAGTGCATCTTAAACTATCTGCAAACAAGTACAATACAATACCGCTTTTATGCTTACAGCCCAGTTAAAAGCATACACAGCCAATATGTAATTACAAGTATATATCAATCAAAGACAAAACAAGTTACATCCACAAGTACAACATTTAAATTACAACCAAATGAATCTTCAATTCGCAGAATAATATTTGAGTGATAACATGTCCACATGCAATTTAACAACTTTAACAACAAGTCTTCTAAATATCTTTGTTTCAGTATTTCCTGGGTATTTCAGCATTTATGTACACTTAAGGAATAAATATATAACAGCAGCCAGGGCAATGTTAAAACTAATCACCACACAAGAGTCAATGAATGACTGTTATTCTTTGACTGAAATATGTATCCTTTTTACATGTATTGCTCTGACACTTTGACCTAACGCTGACCTTTAGGCATAAATTATATTACAAATCTATAAAAATGAATATATTAGTTTCCATACTGAAAGCTGCTCGGACACTTTGACCTAACGCTGACCTTTAGGCATGAATATATTACAAATCCATAACCATGAATATATTAGTTTCCATACTGAAAGCGAGTTAAAGGGATGAAAGAGTAGCCCACCGAAAAATACAGTTCTGGTATCAATTAGCTTGCGAAACACATGCACGAACAAACCAAGTGTAAATATAGGAAACAATTTGAGTGCGTAATTTATGCTAATAGAGTTCACGAGTGTCAGGTCAATGTGTCCAAGCTTTACAGTCACATTATTTGACTGGCTTAAGCTGGGAATTTATGCCGGGGAACGATAACTTTGCAGGGGCGTATTAGTTTTTAGGAGTGTACTTTTGTTTGAATAACACGTTATATTACAACAATATTTTAACAATGCTTTATGAACATGCATTCTTATTCACAATGTCAATGAGTCAGATGTTCAACATATGTGGCGCGTCATGAGAAAACCGGTCATTATGCATGTGCGTAAAGTGTCGTCCCGGATTAGCCTGTGCAGTCAGCACAGGCTAATCTGGGACGGCACTTTCCACTTTTACGGTATTTTCTGTTTCAAGGAAGTCTCTTCTAAACATAAATCCACTGTAAGCGGAAAGTGCCATCCTGGATTAGCCTGTGCGGACTGCACAGGCTAATTCGGGACGACACTACGCACATGCATTAAGACCGGTTTTCTCACGACGCGCCTCATATACTCTTGTAGTGATTGAAATCTCAAATGGTCCAAGATTCCATTTCATTATAACCATCATCACTGCTTTTGAAAACCTTATTGCAGTCTACGTTGTTTTGTTTTTCTCTCAACAAAATTGATTGCACAATAAATCAGAATAAGCAAAACTTAACTAATTCAAAACATCCCAATAGCATTATTTCAATGCACACAGTTTTTGACAATCTATCAGTATATTACATTTTTCATAAATAATGCTGTAAAAAAAGGTAACAACATTGTTTACAGTAGCATAAATCAGCAAAGACATAAAGTAATGATTTATTACATGCACACTGACAGCATTTATTTCGTTACATACCACTTGAACGTCTATATAAACATTTTCATAAACAACTCAATGTACACTGCCAGTATTTATCTCGTCACATACAAATTTTTCATAAATAACAGGTTTGAAAAGAGGGGTAGAAAAAGATGGTTCACTGTAGCATTTCTCTCCGAATCATTGACATTTATGAGGGGAAGGAAAGGTTGTTCATACAACTGAACAAACACGCGGAAATCGAGGAAATCACGGAGGAAAAAAGCTGCGGCTGCTACTCTCACAGCTTTGTCCGTCTGATGAGTTTAGGCTCCATGACAACAAACATTCCTAAGCCCAATCTTAAACTTAAACATTAAACCAATGGAAATCAAAGCTTGAATGTAACAACCATTCTCATTGGTCAATATTTAATGTTGAGATCTAGAATGTTCCAAGTCATGTGCCCTGGCCGCACAATGTACCAACAACTTAAGCTGAATTTTAATCTTAAATATTAGCCAATGGAAATCAAAGCCCATATGTAACATACATTTCATTTGTCAGTAATTTCAGTAGAGATTAAGTTGGAGATTGAAAATTTTCATAGTGGTAGGGCATGGCCCCCAACTGCCAACATTCTTAAGCTTTATCTTAGTCTTAATCTTAAATATTAAACCAATGGAAATCAAAGCTCAAATGTTACAAGCATTCTGATTGGTCAATATTTTAAGTTGAGACTAAGTTTGAGATTGAGAACTTTTATAGTCGTGGGGCCAGGGAGGCATTTAATCAACGGTTTACTACCAGTCGTACGCTACGACTTACATAAATTACGACGTTTCACTGAAATCACGTTTCATCAAACAAATCGTAATGTCAAACTACATAAATTTCATACATAAATCTACGACTGGGTAGGAGCGGTCGCATATTTACCTAATGTGTTATTTTTTGGGTGAATATTGCAATGAAAAGCGACCAAAGAACAAAATTAAGTTAAATGAGGACTAAAACATTTAAACATAAGAGTCGCAAGATCTATGCGTGTGTATTTTGGAATAAATACTTCGATGTAGGCCTACTGTAGACGCTCGCATTTCGGGTCACTTATCAATTCTATAGTGCATGATTTTTAATGTGTATAGTAGTCTTTAAACACAATCTCATTCCCTATTTAATGAAAACACATAAATCTATAAAAAATACAGAAGAAGATTGATTTCAAGGCACACCGTGACACGTACAGTACCTACGGTAGGTAAGTAGCTTTATGTACATGTTGTTCTTCAATTTAAATACTAAACATATCAAGAAATATAGTAAAAAATGACAAGTTCCACAAGGATTTTAATGTCACGTCCTTGTTTTTAACCCATTTCCTCAACTTGTTTATTTCAAAAGCAGCGCGCGACAATGACATCATTTCAAAAATTAGACTGCGTCACAATATTTTGGATAAACATTCACCATAATTTATGAAGTCGTATATTTATGTATAGTGCATTTATGATGTTGTTGATGAAACAGAATTTATGTATAATCGTAAACAACTACATAAATATCGATACGTAAATCACGATCTTAGAAAAATCGTTAATATTGATGTAACGCCTCCAAGATTTCTAATTTCAACTTCAAGAAAAACCTGGATAATAATAAAAAATGTTTGTTAATATTTGCACAAATGTAATCCTCAACAAGCCGCATACAGTTTAGTGGGGAATAATTATTAACCAATGTTCCTAAAAATGCATTCTGCAGAGTTCCAACAATTCACTACATTGTATATTATCAATTTTAATTGCTGTGTTGTTGTTTTTTTTCATTTCTATTATTCTATGTATTAAAGTTCATTGTATTTTACGAAATCTATGCCTCAAAAAACAGTGCTACTTCAACAATCTAGCATCTATAACAAAACATTAAGGTTACCAAAAACAATAAAAAAGTAAAATTCTTGTGTACTAACAATTCTCGTACAGTTCAATATATAAAGTACAACAATTACATACATAAGTATATATTATATACACACAAAAGCAAATTACTGACCCTACATTTAATCAATTGTTCTCATTTTTGATTATCCAACAGATTGTTAACCCACAACATATAAAACTGAATCTATAATACAGACAAATATGTAACAACTAGTGTATGTACAAATATCAATAACCCTCACATCAGATATCTAAACTGGAAAAATACCTTATTTCAGTTCTTCTTTTTTTTTCAATAAATAACTTTAGAAAACTTGAATACGCTTTGCACTCATTTTATGTAGATACAGCTTCCTATAACTTGTTTATTCTTCAGAATTCTGTTAAAATGTTTGGTTAAACAACCCAGTTATAGGTTCAATATCCTGACTTTGATATCTATACCGAGATGATTTAATTTTCTTCACATTTTTACCCAGTAATAATTGGCAACAACAAAAACAAAACACTGGTCCTTAATGATGACTTTTTGAAAATGTGAAATCTGACTATTCCTTTTAAAAAATATGAAATTCAACAAAACACAAATGGTCATAAACAAATAACAATTAAGATAAATTATAAATGTTTAATTTCTGGGTCAACATCAAACATGTTTGATTCTAAATACAAGGGGACACAACAATATACATAATATGTGGCGTGTTGTGGGAAAACAGGGCTTAATGCATCTGCGTAAAGTGTTGTCTGAGCATATTTTTACACTTTTTAAGGAAAATACTTCTTAATGAACAAGTATTTTTGTAAAATAAAAATAAAATGCTACTATATCTAATTCATAGTTCTATAGCGCCATATAGTGCCATATATTTAAGATCACAGGAAGCGATGCTTTTCAAATATCAGTCTTGTTACACAATTCCAGGCTGGAATTCATTATCCCTTACATATGTCTATATACATTACGTTCAATATTGTATTTTAGTAAGAATGCTGGTACAAATCTGCATTTGATACAGCACAAACACATATGTGGAGCGTCGTGGGAAAACCGGTCTTAATGCATGTGCGTAAAGTGTCATACCGGATTAGCCTGTGCAGTCCGCACAGGCTAATCGGGGACGGCACTTTCCGCCTACAGTGGATTTATGTTTAGAAGAGAAATCCTTGAAAGAGAAAATACCATAAAAGCGGAAAGTGCCGTCCTGGATTAGCCTGTGCGGACTGCACAGGCTAATCGTGGACGACACTTCACACACATTAAGACCGGTTTTCTCATGACGTGCCACATATTAAAACAGATGAAATTTCTTAATGAGGTCAACCCACGCAGCTGGTCATCATGCAGCAAAACTTGACTGTGTCTGTGAAAGCGTACAGCCTGGAAGTTCTGTATCTGATAAAGTATGAACCAGTCCTGGGGAATCTTCTAGCTCCATGTGAACCCAACTTTACCCATAGCACATCTGCTGGTTTTGTCTTCTATGGACTCGCGATGTCAATAGCGACTTTACTCAGATCATTGTGTACATATCATTTTTATCAAACATACAACCCCAAAACCAAGTAGCTCTCCATATATAAAAATATTATTCAAACTGTTTGACCTTGATTTGTCAAACCAAACCCAAGAAATGCACAATAAATGAATAAATGAATATTATTCAAATTCAAACCTATCTGCCTTGACTGGTCAATCAACACCTCTATAGCACCTACAGTTATATACAGTCCAATCCTTCTATGAAGACAAACCATGTAACGAATATAAGTTACCCATGAACAACCTCCCACACACGTTAGTTCACAATACCCGTAACTACTCGTTATATCAGTATTTTCCGAGCTGATCACTCTCTCCATGTTGTAAATGATGCAATGTACAGGAATGGCAACAGTCATTGAAGAAATACGCATACATGCACAACCGAGCTGGTACTACTCTGGCGCAGTTCTGTTTTCCTGTGTCCTTGCAGTTTGGATCTGTTGAACAAACACAAAATGAGATGCGTCGTGGGAAAACCAGTCTTTATGCATGTGCGTAAAGTGTAGTCCTGGATTAGCCTGTGCAGTCCACACAGGCTAATCCAGGACGGCACTTTCCGCCTACAGTGGATATATGTTTAGAAGAGACTTCCTTGAAACAGAAAATACCATTAAAGCGGAAAGTGCCATCCTGGATTAGCCTGTGCAGACTGCACAGGCTAATCCGGGATGACACTTTACGCATATGCATTAAGTCCGGTTCTCCCACGACGCGCCTCAAATATGGAATTATAATGATAAGGCCCCATTAGGAAAGTTCTCAATCTTAAACTCAGTCTTAACTTAAAAAATTATTTGATGAAATATAAAGCTCAAATGTAACAACAAATAACATTGGTCAGTATTTAAAGTATTTAAAGTTAAGACAAAGTTCGAGATTAAGATTTTTCGTAGTCATGGGACACAATATTCTTATAAATACATTCGTGGGAAACCGGGCTTAATGCATGTGCGTAAAGTGTCGTCTCGGATCAGTCTGTGCAGTCTGCACTGCCAACCCAGGACGGCCCTTTCCGCCTACAGTGGATTTATGTTTAGAACAGACTACCTTGAAACAGAAACTACCTGGAAACATAAAAGCGGAAAGTGCCATCCTGGATTAGCCTGTGCGGACTGCACAGGCTGATCCTGGATGGCACTTTACACACATGCATTAAGCCCGGGTTTCCCACGACATGCCCCATTTGTATCACCATATCCATATGATTTTATAATATTTATTCAATTATTTTATAGGGATATTGTTGTTTTCCAGGACCTTAGAACACCTTGAATAAAACTAGTAGATGCTATTGGAAATCATCATTATCTGTCCCTAGCATGAACATACAAAAATACTAAGTTTTCACAGACAATAACCTAGTGCCTTAAACCAACTTATTTGCAATTAAAAAGAACCTGTTGTAGAATCTTATTTGCCTTTTGGCTTAGAATTTATGCAAAGACAAAAGGTTTTGCATTTTGGTAATCAGTTTAAGTGGATGTGTTATAGTTTTTTAACATCACATTATTATTAATATAAATAGAACTCCATAAGTCGGATGTGTCGCCTGACGGGGCATAACTTAAGTACGATAAGAGCAATTCTGCCAAAAACCAAACTTAACCTTCCTTTTATGCCTACTAACACTTCCCTAAAGTTTCATAATGATTGCACAAAAACTTCTCAGGTTATTGTCTGCATAAGCCTTCTTTGAACTTTTTTTTTTAAGGGGCATAACTCAAGTACGGTAAGAGCAATTATGCATAAAATCGAACTTAACCTTCCTTTCTTGCCTACTAACACTTCCCTAAAGTTTCATAATTATTGCACAAACACTTTTCAAGATATTGTCTGCACAAAACTTATTTGAACTATTTTTATTAGCCTTCCCTTTATGCCTACTAACACTTCCCTAAAGTTTCATAATGATTGCACAAAAACTTTTCAAGTTTTTGTCTGCACAAGCCTTAATTGAACAATTTTTTATTAAAGGGGCATAATTCAAGTATGATAAAAGAAAATATGCCGCAAATCAACTTAACCTTCCTTTTATGCCTACTAACACTTCCCTAAAGTTTCATAATGATTGCACAAAAACTTCTCAAGTTATTGTCTGCACAAACTGATAGGGACACCGACGCCAACAATGCTGCCGATGTCGCCATAAGTAACCCCGATATGTCGCCTTTTCAGGCAACACAATACAATTTAGTTATAATAGAAAATAATTATGTCTAAACTCCTAAATCACTTGTAATGTGCAAACATACAACAATCAATATCCAGTCCTGGGTCAGTATTCAAAAAGCTCCTAAGGGAAATCTTAACTTCAGATGTACTGGGGCCATATCCACAAAGCTCCTAAGGATACTTTTAACTCAAGTCACATTTAAGTGAAATATTCAATTACAATTTTCCTAGTGAAAATCAATATTATACATTCGAAATGAGGTAAAATACAATTCATCTGTTGATTATTTACCAAAATAAAACCGTTTGAGACAAAATAAACTTTAGATAAACCATACACACACTTAAGGGATGTTATTATTTAAGAAATTAACTTAAGTTTTCAAATAAAATGGGAAAATACCAAATGTCTAATCAACACTAGTTTTTAAAACATGTTAATGTAAATAGACTTCTACATGAAACTGCCAGAATTTTATGAATGTGAGAAATTTAGTTAAGTTTTCCCTAAGGAGCTTTGAGAATAAGGGCCCTGTTGCGACCCCTACCTTCAACCAGCTGCGGTAAGTTACAATCCTGCGTATTACACATGGTCCGGAGCTTGGGCTTCCTCTCCGGCTCACACTGGGCATTTGGGCTTCCCTCCGTGTCCAAGCACTTCACGTCCCGTGTCTTGGTGCCAGTGCCACAGGACTGCGAACACTGCAATGGCATTTATTTAACAGGGTTACGGTGAGGGTAATAACAGGGGTGTAGCTAACAATTAAAGTTGCCAGTAAAATCCAAAAGTAGACAGGAGAATGCAGTCAAACATTTTATAGATTCAGTACATACAGTCAACAATGCAAACAGTATCTGGGTGAAGATGTTTTAGTTAATTGGTGATTTTACCAAATTTAAGCTTATTTCTACACCCCCATAAACGATGGCATACATTGAAAATTCAAGAAGGCAGGAGAACACACCCCTGGTAACAATGGGGTTCATACAAACTGTTGAAACAAAAATTCCATGATTTTTCCATGACATTGCTCTGTTTTCCATGATACAATCCGAACATGCTAAAGTAAAAATACTACACTGATATCCACATTTTATTTGATCTACATAATAAAATAATTTTTCTAGGTTGATTTGCGCTCTGTAGAATAAAATAGAATTGCTTGTAGGGCTGCAATACATGTCTGTCATCATAACGCTCTTCATTAAACAAAATTTGTTTGAATATATCTTAATGGATTTGATCATTTTTATGCAGTTACGTGCATATTCAATGATACTTTTCAACTTTCCATAACAATTTTTGAAAATTCCATGATTTTTCCATGACAAAACCCAAATTAGCAAGATTCCAGACAAAGCCTATTTTTCATGATTTTTTCTGATCCATACAAACCCTGTTACATGATGGCATAAAAAAATACACTAATATATGAAGCGCGTCGTGGGCAAACAGGACTTAATGCATGCACGTTAAGTGTCATCCCAGATTAGCCTGTGCAGTCTGCACAGGCTAATCCGGAACAGCACTTTCCCCTTTTATGGTATTTTCTGTTTCATGGAAGTCTCTTCTAAACATAAATTACTGTAGGCGGAAAGTGCCATCCCGGATTAGCCTGTGCGGACTGCACAGGCTAATCCGGGACGACACTTTACCCACATGCATTAAGTCCGGTTTTCCCACGATGCGCCTCACTTGTGTCATGTACTATTCAGAGGGACATGAGGCACGGGTGAACAAGATGGCATACAAAGTCACACTGCGATGGACAAATACTATCTTATGTGGCTGTATACCTGTGTCTGCTGTGTGATGTGCCACTCATAGGGGCAGGGGGGCTTGGGTGCAAATTTCACATTTTTTTCAAAAATAAGAAATAAAAAGCATAATAGCGCAGTTTTCTCTCATTTACTGTATACCTGTGTCCACTGTGTGGTGTACCACTCCGAGAGGCAGGGGGGCTGGAGCGCACAGTCCCTGACAGTCTCCGGTTTCTGGGACCGCTTGCAGTTCTCCTTATCAACAATGGCAAACAACTTCTTGTCCACTTTTTTGATACACACCACATCCCTAGTCTGCACGGCTGCCCCACATGTGGCAGAACACTAAAATATACAGGTAGAATACAAGTAGATGCACATTAATAAGTGTCTAAAAACTATTCACACTGTTTTTAATAATGTTCAATCTGTTAACTGGTACATTATAGTTCACAAAAAATGCACACACGCAAAAAATTGTGTGTTTCAAGCAACGGTCTTAAAAAAATTAGGTAGGGTCAGGATTGAATAAAAATCTGACGAATATGGATTTCACGGGAAACAATCGTTGCTAAAAATTTAGGGCCGGAGGGTTTTCTACAGGTAGGGTCGGGTTGCCTGAAACACAGACATTTTTTTTTTTGTGGGGGGGGGCCTAAAGAAACCAAATAAATTCCATCAAAGCTGAATTTGTTGTATACTACATGCACCAATAAACAAAGAAAATGAAAAAACAACAACACAATACTTTGAAACTTTTCAATATTGTTAAATTGTTAATCAAATGTTTTCACTTGATATCTTCAGCAAACATTTTGTTTAGCTACAATTTCAAAACAGAAAATACCTTTGACCAAGGTCCTTCAAACCACACTCCTCCACATGGCCGATTCTTTTTACATGCCTTTCTCGTTCGGGGTATCTGCCCACACTTGGTCTCCGGAAGATGGGTCCCATCCTCAGCAAGACAGTACGCTGACCTCGTCACGTACCCTTGGCCACAAGCCGTGGAGCACTGAAATAAAATAGCAATGGGTCATTATTGATCCTTGGCCACAAGCCGTGGAGCACTGAAATAAAATAGCAATGGGTCATTATTGATCCTTGGCCACAAATAAAATAGCAATGGGTCATTATTGATCCTTGGCCACAAATAAAATAGCAATGGGTCATTATTGATCCTTGGCCACAAATAAAATAGCAATGGGTCATTAATGATCCTTGGCCACAAATAAAATAGCAATGGGTCATTATTGATCCTTGGCCACAAATAAAACAGCAATGGGTCATTATTGATGCTTGGCCACAAATAAAATAGCAATGGGTCATTATTGATCCTTGGCCACAAATAAAATAGCAATGGGTCATTATTGATCCTTGGCCACAAATAAAATAGCAATGGGTCATTACTGATCCTTGGCCACAAATAAAATAGCAATGGGTCATTATTGATCCTTGGCCACAAATAAAACAGCAATGGGTCATTATTGATCCTTGGCCACAAATAAAATAGCAATGGGTCATTATTGATCCTTGGCCACAAATAAAATAGCAATGGGTCATTACTGATCCTTGGCCACAAATTAAATAGCAATGGGTCATTATTGATCCTTGGCCACAAATTAAATAGCAATGGGTCATTACTGATCTGCAATCTGCAAGCTCGAGAGCTAGGTCTTACACTTTTTTATAAAATGATTGTGTTACTTACTGTCATAAAAAATGACATGTCATTATGTGTTGTACACTGAAGAATATTAGTGATTCACTAATATTCTTAATGTACTTCCTGTCACCTTTTTTAAATAGTGAATACGCGTATTTGCAAGAAAACACAAAAACGCTTAGCAAATCTAGGGTAAAGCGTGAAAGTATTGAATCTGATATAGAAATGTTAAGCAGATACAACAGTTTTATGCTCAACTCTCGAAATGTGAAAATTTTTGCCATTAAAAATCAAGTGAATGTTCAATGGTTATGATGTACAGATAGAAATATAATATTTGTGATATACCTGTTTGGACCACTTGGTATGGAACCATCCCTGAGCGCAGGTGCCCATGTCGCAGGACTCTGAAGTCTCGGGTTGCGTGTTCAGGCACTCGGCGTCTGCTACAGGCTCCCCATCTGTGTTCACACAGTCCACTGGGCGACTCCTCTGGCCAATACCACACTCCACTGAACACTGGGAATGAATGAGCAGAGGAATAAAAAACTTGGAATTACATTTATGATATTACCTGTATATTGTGCCAGCATACAATAAATCCACGTGTTTTTCGATGTATGAATTATAGGCAAGCATCACACAGACTTCACCAAAGTGATCTTCAACACTGATTTTCAAAAAATACACTTATACTGTCTTTAACTTACAGATCCATTCATATTTTTATGAGTAATGCTAATTCAATTCATATTAAAATTAATATCTTAAAATAAAGGGGAACAACTCTTTCTTTACTAAAATCATCATGACTAAGCTCAATAATGGGCCAATGCATAATAGTGGCTGTGACGAAAACTAACAACTGGAAAGATACAACGACTACAACTACATTTATCTTACTGATTTCAGTAGGGGTTAATCAAGTTGTAAGGTCAAAACATTGTAAAGTGTTCCAAAACAGGGTCTATATTCAAGCTTTTCTTAGACTTAAGAGGAAAGAATTAAGAATATCCCTGAAACTGTTCTGGGGTGGTATTCTTTCTTAGACTTAAGAGGAAAGAATTAAGAATATCCCTGAAACTGTTCTGGGGTGGTATTCTTTCTTAGACTTAAGAGGAAAGAATTAAGAATATCCCTGAAACTGTTCTGGGGTGGTATTCTTTCTTAGACTTAAGAGGAAAGAATTAAGAATATCCCTGAAACTGTTCTGGGGTGGTATTCTTTCTTAGACTTAAGAGGAAAGAATTAAGAATATCCCTGAAACTGTTCTGGGGTGGTATTCTTTCTTAGACTTAAGAGGAAAGAATTAAGAATATCCCTGAAACTGTTCTGGGGTGGTATTCTTTCTTAGACTTAAGAGGAAAGAATTAAGAATATCCCTGAAACTGTTCTGGGGTGGTATTCTTTCTTAGACTTAAGAGGAAAGAATTAAGAATATCCCTGAAACTGTTCTGGGGTGGTATTCTTTCTTAGACTTAAGAGGAAAGAATTAAGAATATCCCTGAAACTGTCCTGGGGCGGTATTCCAGAAACATCTTAAGTAATATCTTATTCTTAACCTTAAATTCTACATTTTATTTAACGTTTTATTTCCTTTGTACAGTGCATTGAGCTGAATGTTTATTAATTATCACCTATAGTATTATTGTTAGTTCATATAAACATAAAAAGGTTCCAAAAAATATATGTAGTTATTAAAATATAACATTTTGAAATTTTCAACTTCAGTGAAAATATTTTAAGAAACACTTCAGATGATTCTGGAATATGGCCCCTGTTCTTTGAATGCTGATAATTACTATCTTGCATGGTATTCACCCACTTTAATCATACCATTCTTTATTTAGAATGATTTGTTAATGACATAAGCAACATGCATATTTGCAAAGGTACAAGTATTTTTTCTTGAGTCTAAGTCTATTCTTTGATCTAAAGGCTAAATAATGGGTTGGCGAATTATGGGTCCATCTCCCGTATTCACTAACCCATTCTTAGACTTAGGAATAAACAATAGACTTAGACTTAAGTAAAAATGCTTGTCTGTTCGCAATTATGCCGGATACCAAGATTGCTTATGTCATTAATAAATCAGTCGAAATAAACAATGCTAACATTTGTGATGGTTAATCCCAGGTAAAATTCAAATTAACAACCTTTTTAGAATAGAACAGTTCCAAGAGTGTTCTTTACTCTTAAGTCTTAAGTCTAAGAATTGGTTGGTGAATACGGGCCCAGGACAGTGCAGCTTTCTTAGCAATATAACAAGGCATCAGCACTAACCTTCGACCAGTTTCCTGCCACCCAGTCAGCGCAGGGTTTCACCTCGCAGGTCTGAGAGGTTTGTGGCCTACTCCGAAATGCACACAGACTCGCCGTTATTGGCACGGAGACCTTCTGTGAGTAGCGTTGACGGCACTCCACCTTCCGGGTCTGTATCCCCGAGCCACATGTGCGACTGCACACAGACCATGCATCCGCCTCCCAGCTGTGGGGACAGAAATAGTGTCACTCAGCCCTTTTCCTCTACTTAGGTTTGATACCAGAAAACGGTACCATTCCCAAAGTTACCCACCAATTTTTCAAATCTGTAGTTAAAAAAAATTACAAATCGCACAGATTCTGAAAACAAATCTGAAAAGATTGACTATGCACCTGTATTTAACGTTTATTTATTGTAACTTATTAGATATGAAAACAGACCACAGATAACACACTTACTCGGGTGGGCAAGGCGACTTGTTACAGGGCACTGTCTGTATGACCTTCTTGGCAGGGTTGCAGTTCTCGTCTGTGACGATCACATTGCTGTTACGCTTCATGCACACAAACACCGTGTCCTGGGTACCTGAAAAACGAAACAGCTTAATATTTCACTTACGCTCCCTGTAAGTTAAAGGGACCTGTTCACAGATTAATCTAAAATATGATTAGCATATTCATAAACAAGTACAATAAATAAATAAATAATAAATAGTTAGTGTCTTCTCCTAACCAATGAGTGCTTTTACGATGAACATAATATTGATGCCTTGTCACAGAGATGACCCCAAACCTCACCCCCATGTATGGGGCATGGTGGTACAAACTGTTTGTCTGTAAAATTTACACCCCATAGGTTACCAGAAGACATTCTACCGAGGTGTGAAATGTCAGGCCTATTAAAAATGCCTGCAAGGCAGTAAAGGACCCAGGGTCTCCTCTGGAACAGGGCATCTCCTATATCTTGCACTATCCTTAAACCGATTATCAAGTCTTCTGGGGGCAATGGCTATATGGAAGAGAATCCAAGCGCACTTGATAAAAATTCTCCACACACACGCACACACTAGTAGGAGCATACTTGGAAAAGAGGGACCGGGTGCATACACTAGATAAAGCACACAATTTAATGAGGACCCTGGATTGTCTCAATTAACACACACCTTCTACACATTCTAAGTAAATTGGATTTAAAAAAAATATAATTAGGCGTTTACAATAATACAACGCAAGTGTTGTCAATGGAAAGCCTGAAAGCCAACATGGTTCATCAGTTAAATTACACGTACCTAGGCTTTTCTGGCTGCCAATGGATGACTTGGTTCTTACTTAGGATGACAAAACCCATTCTGGTTTTTAAAAATTGCCTTTGGAATGAATAGAACACTAAAACAATGCTTATGAAAAAACTTATTATACTTTTTTAAAATTGTAACATAATACGTACAGCGAAAAAATAATATAAACCTGATCTTCTTACAACTGAACGCTAAAGACACCCACACTTAACTGCACAACCGAAGCTATATTCTTATACCATATAGGGGGATTTAAATTTGCAACATATACTTGAAACTGTTTCACAAATGACAAACCCGCTATAAATTAGGATTTGCAATAATTGTGAATGTCGCATTACCTAATATGCAACTCTTGCAGTGAACACAGACAGGATTTGAATTATACGGTCATAAATTACGGGTTTTATTATTGGTTAAAGACCAGTTGATATCCAAATACAATGGTCTGCCGTGTAGATACCAGTATTTATGGTCGTGCAAATTGGAAGTTTAATGCTTCGTCTGTCTGTGCAGCTCAGCTGATTTAAGTTTCATCCGTATTTTATTGGCAATGATTTATAAGCATGACTTAAAAAAAGCAGTTATTTCTTCTGGGTGAATGAACAATGTGAAACGTTTTGTAACTGCAGGAATTAATTTTATTACCACCTCCAACGTTCCCTGTCATCGTGACAATACACTTTTTAATTATGTAACAAAATCTCCGAACATGAGGCGATGAAATTATTTCTATCTGACATAACAGATTAACCCAACCCCTATGGTTACAAGCCAGCATCCAAATTTGGTTCCCCTACTTACAAGTATCATTATAACAATGTCAAGCTGACATAATGGACATGGTGGCCCTAGCTCACACTTAGAGGACCTACTGTTATTTATGGATTAGCAAGATGTAACCGACTTTTGATCCGGTAGTTGTTAGCATAAGCCCCGATGGAGGCATACTTTTTTGTCTTTTTTTATGCTTTTTTTTTTAAAGAATATTTAGGTTAGTTAGTACTGATGCTTGAGTTTTTACAGATAAGATATTTTGGATTTTTTTAATTACCAAAATCTGTGAATAAGTTCCTTTAATCTCCAAGTAAAAGCGTAACCTTTAACATGTAACAAGGGAGGCAATCTCATTAAAATCAAATCCTAACTTTGTTAGGATCTGAAGGCATCATATAACAGGTCACGTTCAAATTACCTTCCGAACAATACAAATCTCAGCCCTGCTGCGACCAATGAAATTGCTTTTTGCACAGCAAAGTTTGACCACGGTTAAAATAAAACGTGATGCATTTCCAACTGGTCCTCGGCAATTAATCATTTAAAGTTAATTTTCGTGTGCATAACAATGGATATCGTGGTACCTTAGGCGACTAGAGACCGAAAGTTCACGTTACTTTCGTACATAGTTTTTGTTTTCTATATATAAGTTATACCTCAACATTTTCAAGGCAACCATTTGATTGGCTCCAGAAATTGTCATATGAACGTGACCCCTAATGCGATGTCATCAGATCCAGTCAGTGGATTAATATAGTAGCGACAGACTGGAGATGATTTTAATGAGATTGCAAGGGAGGACTCTTCAACTTAATCAAAGGGGAAATTTCTCATCTTTTCTAATTTGTGATTTGAATAAATCTTGAAGTCCTTCTGTGTCATATTGATGTGTTCTTATGTACATAAAAATGTGTTTCAAACTTTGTAATTTTATCACTCCTTAAATAAGCAAACGTAAATTATAATAAATATATATACTGATAGTTGATATATAATTTTTAAAAATCCCGCAAATGAAGATTGTTCAACCATTTTGCATAAAGGAACCTCAACAAACGGTGTGTGGCAAAGCTTCAGCCATTAATTCATCTGGGAGTCATATATAAATGACTTCCATGTAGATGGCAAAAATGTGTCAGAAAAGTCCTCCATAACAGGTACAAAAACATACAAATAATTAAATCTGACAAATTGTTTACCATCTTAAAGTGTCTTTTTAACTGTTTGTCACCTATCCCTCCGTGCTTGTTAGCTGTTTATACCCACAACAACTTTCTATTCAGCATAACTAATTATTATGAGAATAAATGACGGATATTAAGACCTGTAATTATCTTTGGGACCACCTAGGTGGTTTCACCTCATCCATACCAGTATAAATGATAGTATCATTTTTATGGACACATTTTCTTGGCAAAGACATTTTCCTGGTAATGATGCAGAAGTAATTCACAATAATTTTGTCTAACACATAATTTGTTTAGCTCCAACTGATCAGTTTTAAACAAATTATTACAAAGGATTTTATTTACAGTATGGCTATTATAAAGCGAAATAAGCATATTTTGCGTATTCATGAAGATTTGGATGATGGAATTAGAGGAGAGTAGACCGGTGTTTTGTGTGAAATATTGCTGTGTAATTTGTTTGTTTGTTTTGTTTGTTCGTTTGGATTTTTTCATTTCATGGCAGTCAATTCACCAACTCACACTTTTGCTGGGCAAGCTTAGCCGATCTAAGCGGTTAACCAGTTCTAAGCGCACATACTTATGCCAGTAACTGATAACTGCCCTACTTGAATCAGAGGTAGGGGGAGATTGGCCGTAGAAATAATTTCATAACCAATCCCCACACAAGTTATGTGGCCGAGCTGGGGCTCGAACTCACGTTCCCTGGATTGACAGTCCAGCACTCAACCAACTGAGCTAGCCGGGCCCGGCTGGCTGTGTAATTACTCCACATTATTCGGAATCAGTTGTAAGAGCACTCAGAGTGACTCTGTTTCAGTTCATGGTGGGCATCAGCTGCTACTCTGCATCGATATTCAAGAAATTAAGCATATCGAAAAAGTCTGACTCTGACTCTCCGTAAAATAGTTATTTTATTTAGCTTGAGCTGTATGGTACAGTGGATACCCTCTAAACCAGACATCCTCTGGACTATGAAAAAAGTAGGGTTTAGAGAAGATTCCGGTTTAGAGGGGAAGTAAGTAATCCGATCTACTGATTAGCCACTTTACAGATTACAGTAAACAGTTCGATAATAATAATAATCATGTATTGTTCTGTTCCGTTCTTTAAGTTAAGTTATTATTTTATTTACCATTATTACAAATTTAATGTTGTATTACAAACAATACTAAATGTCACCATATCAGTAAATATTTACTGGTAATTTTCTCAATACATCATAAATCATATATCATGCTCATACACGTTTTTTCTTTCAATTTGAAAATCAATCTATTTCGAACAGTCAATGTATTATTTTGTTTTTAAATTTAATAGCCTGTTTACAATGTGCATTAATTTTATCTTTTCTACTATTGCTGTTTCATTACGTACGCATTGGTATAAAGGTGAAAAGAAGTCCCAAAAATAGAATTGCCCCAGATAAACTAATTATAAAATCACATTTTTTTACCCATTATATGAGATCTATTATTGTACAGCTATAAATGCAGTGCTGTCTGTACCCTTGTGTGTGGGTATTTGCCTTCAATGTTGTGACCAAAGTGTCCACAACCATAACTGTCTTAGGGTACTGATTTTTGATTTTCACAGTTTACTTATTTTTAGAATTTGCATGACTTTAATCCGCAGAACGGAACTTTTGACACTAGACCAGAGGTGCGATAAACAAAGACCAGAACGGTTTTGAGGGGTTAAACTGCATTTGACAATAAACAATTATGCGCGAAAGTTAAACCGGTTTTCGGATTTCAGGAGATACTGGTATTGAGGAGATTTTTGACATATTAATATATAGTGAAACAAGAGCTGTCGGAGGACATCGCGCTCATCTTTTCTTGTGCTTGTCAGAGTTATTGTCATTTTTATTCTAAAACAAGATATATGGAAATTCCATGAAAACCAAATTTTTCTAAGGAAATGCATTAAAGTCAGCACATCAATACAATTTTTAGTAATGGTGATCTTGACCTTGACCCCAACAACCCCATATGAAATCCCAAGTTAGGTCTTGATATAAGGTATCTATTTATTAAGTTTCATTAAAAATCTCAATGTCTTCTCAAGATATTGAGCACAAACTGTTTTTCTGTTATAAGTTACCGTGACCTTGACCCCACTCACCCCATATGCAATCCCAAGCGAGGTCTAGACATAAGATATCTATGTATGAAGTTTCATTAAAATATCTCAATGTGTTCTCAGGCTATTGAGCAGAAACCATTTTGTATTTTTAGTAACTGTGACCTCGACCTTGACCCCACCCACCCTATATGCAATCCCAAGCGAGGTCTCGATATACGGTATCTATTAATTTTCATTAAAATATTTCAATGCATTCTCAAGTTATTGAGCGGAAACCGTTTTTCTATTTTTAGTAACAGTCACAAGGTCTGGATATAAGGTATCTATGTATTAAGTTTCATTACAATATCTCAATGTGTTCTCAAGTTATCAAGCGGAAACTGTTTTTTTATTTTAGTAATAGTGACCTTGGCCTTGACCCCACCCACCCATATGCAATCCCAAGTGAGGTCTTGATATAAGGTATCTATGTATTAAGTGTTATTAAAATATCTCAATATGTTCTCAAGTTATTGAGCGGAAACCGTTTTTCTATTTTTAGTAACAGTGACCTTGACCCCACTCACTCCATATGCAATCCCAAGCTAGGTCTCGCTATAAGGTATCTATGTTTGAAGTTTCATTCCAATAGCTCAATCTATTCTCGAGTTACAGAGCGGAAACTAAAAATAGAAAAACTAGCTTACCAACAATCTTTCCATATAGCTAATATGTAAAATTTCTTAAAGTAAAAAGGCCCATAATTTTGACAAATTTTAAACTACAGTTACCAGACTTGGCCTATAGGTTCATTTTATTGTGGGCAATAAATGTTTTAAGTTAAAGTTAATGAAATCCCTCAAGCCATTCTTGAGAAACTAGCTTACCGTAAAACTTTAACCTATCCAAATAACTATCCTAGCTCGGACGCCGACGCCAACGCCTGGGTGAGAAGAATAGCTTGTATTTTCTTCCAAAAGTCGAGCTAAAAATCGGACTGGATAATTTTTCAGGGTTAGCAGAGGATTCCGGTTTAGAGAGGATCCGGTTTAGAGGGTTTCCACTGTATATTAAATACCGATGTCTACATAAATGTGTATAGTATGACTGTAAGTGCAACATAAACAATGAATCATTATTAAACACACAAATAGAAAAAATTTAAACCTCATTTTTTATAAATAATCTTGATTTAAAATTGTTATAGACACTAATGCTGGGAAGGAGGAAATTTTGAGAAACCAAATACTCCTGGAATGCCAAGTATTCTTATTCAAATATATACAACAGAAGTGACATGTAGAGCAAAATAAATAATAATCAAATTTCATTGAAATCAGATCTGGAAGATTTTAATGGGTATCTTGTGGAATTTTTTAACTTTTTAATCAGGAAAATCAGTTTTCTTGTGCCTCCTACGATATTTACTGTCAACAGAATTACGAAAACTAGTCTCAACACGGTAATAGGATTAAAGAGTCTTGATGAAGGTTTATTATCAAAAGCTAAGAAATTATTCTTATAATAATGTTTCTCCTGCAGTGGAGTTTTGTGCAAGGTAGACAATAAATGGATTAACAAGATTAGCAATAAGATCAGGGCCCCTTTAACAAACCTATTCTTAGACTTAAGAATATAGAAATACACTTAAACCCAAGAAAAACTTTATGAGGCGCATCGTGGGAAAAGCAGACTTAATACATGTGCGTAAAGTGTCGTCCCGGATTAGACTGTGCAGTCCACACAGGCTAATCCGGGATGGCACTTTCCGCTTATATGGTATTTTCTGTTTCAAGGAAGTCTCTTCTAACCATAAATCCACTTGAGGCGGAAAGTGCCGTCCTGGATCAGCCTGTGCAGACTGCACAGGCTGATCCGGGACGACACTTTACGCACATGCATTAAGTCCGGTTTTCCTACGACACGCCTCATATGTGCATTTACAAATATGCCAAGTACTTTTGTTGCATATTTCATTCGCTGGTGATAACCAATTCAGATTCAAATTAACAGCATTCTTAGAATAGAGCAGGTTCAAGAACACTCTTTATTCTAACATGCTGAAGTCCATAGAATATAATTCAATACATCTTAAATTGGCATTAGTTCTAATGAACGTTAATGATGTTTATTCAACAGAAAACTGTTTCTTATTTACGAAAGGCATTTAATAATGTCTAAGTTAATAATGTCTAAGTTTGAAAACTCTTAATACGAACGGAAGATACACCAATGTACATGCTAATTTACTTCAGAGGCATCACCAGCTATTGCAAACAGATTACTATACGATCAAAAGTTACCAAAACGTTATTATTTGACTGCATTTCAATGCGTTTTTTTGTATTTTGATCAGTAAAGCTTAGGTCACACATAGGTCGCCAATTACCGACCACCGACAACTAAAATTTGCAGCGACTAAGGACAACCTCTGGCGTCCAAAATCCAGAAAAAAGCAATGGAATTTTAGACGGAATCTGGTCGGCGATTGATCAAAGACTGGTCGTACAAAAAGTCTGCAATCATCTTCCGACCATCAACAACCATCAAAGACTGGCTAGCGACTAGTTGGGGATTGGTTGGCGACTGGTTGTTGATGCTAGGTGGAAATTAGGAGTATTGGATATTTAATTCATTTCTATGATTTTTCTCATTGTTAAAAAAACGTTTGCCTATATATATGACATTGAGCCATATTTTAATTTATGTCTTGTTTAAATTTCAGAAACTGAATTTATTCGTGTTGTTTTGTTGATTATTTATTTCAATTATAATTTTTATATTATTATTCTCTACTATGCCCGGCAGCACATTTTAATGTTAAGGTAAACTATCAAGTACACTTTCCATATCCGGCAACATCCTCTTGTCCCTTCCCTTCCCCTTATTTGAAAAGGCATGCTAACACTTTTAAATTAAAACTATTAAGTTTTTTGTCACATTTAAAAGAATGATTGTAAAATTGTGCGTTAATTTTTAAAATGTGTTTTGGAGACGAAGGTAACACGGACAGCAGTCGTCAGACGGTCTGCACCTAATCGCCGACCAGTCGGCAATCAGTAGGCGATCAATCCCTGACCAGTCGGCAATCAAAAATTTTGGTCTGCAACAAGTCACACTTGGTCTGCGACTAGTCGGCGATCGTCGCAGACCAGACTGCGATTGATCGCCAACTAAATAAAAACCAACGAAACACCTTCTCACAACCTGTTTTATCGGCAAACGTTCTTTGATGCAACATCGACCACTGGTCGTTGATAGGCAAGAGTTGGTCTTTAGTTGGTCGCAGGCTATACGTGACCAGGGTTTTAGATGTCCATTAGAAACAATTTCTGCACAGTTTTATTTTATTAACATATTTCTGGACTGCTGCTTTGAGTCTAATAATGGGTTGGTGAGTATGGGCCCCCACCATTCAATCAGCCCAGAATTATTTGTCTTTTGGAAATGTCTTGTAAAAACACAACATTGTTCAGGGTTTGCTGTAAATAGTATTGGTCAGCACTTTAAGTTTATGATTTAGAAGTTTGAAATTTAGATCTTTTCGCAGTCATGGGGCTGGAAATACATTTGACAGAAGAATTACAAGTAATATGTGAAATACAAGTACACAGAGAAGTGTTTGATTTAATTTTTATTTAAAAAAATATGTCAGCTGGGTATAGGCCGAGTGTTCTCATGGCCAAGTATAGGATAAGCCCTTACATCAAAGAAACTAATTATTGAATTTGTATTTGTAAGACCCAGTGCTTTTTGCCAATCACATGGTGTTCTGTTACAAGGAGCCCCAAGTATTTACACAGTGTTGCATTTCAATAGTGTGGGGCAATTATTTCTTTTGTCAGATTTTACATTTCATCCTCCATCTCAACAATTTAAAGTAAAACAATTTTAGCAAGCAAATAAAGTTTAGTATATAAAAGAATCAAACCACATAGCAGCTAAACATGTGGCCCTTTTATATATGAATCAGGAAATACTTTCACAGTTTAAAGTCGAAACAGCATTTCAAAGTGAAAATATGTTTAAATGACTGAAAAATTGCCCTTTATACTTTCTTTACACTGAGCTTTCAGTAATTTAAAAATGCAATTGCAAGCTGTTACATGAAAGCATCCAAACAATTTTTCCTTCTTTAAAATACTGATATGACATTCAGGTCTAAAAACACACTGCTTCTATTGGTTGACTTGTACCTCTTTTGTACCACTTTGCCTGTTATTTTTTTCTGCAGGAATGTATATAATAATTCCCCTTACCAACTTCTATGATGTATTACTTCCCTTTATTACAGGAACTGTGAACCAACCAGGGGAAGTAATCTATATTAGAAATTTGGTACTTCCAATCAATTTATTGAATTTTGTTGAACATTTCAAACTCCAGGGATTTGGAGAACACAAAATTGTAGTGCAGCAACAGTATGACAATATATTGGATAATATTGCAATATGTGTTTTCCATTCTGTATTGCAATAACATATCTGCCATAACGTGACACTAGAAAGGACTGGTTTTCCCAACTATATTTAAGCAATAACAAATTGTTTTTGTCCATCTATTCATCTACTGATGATTGCAGTGACAGTGTGTAAACTGTTTATAAAGAAATGTATGTCTTTCTATATATTTCAATATATTGCAATATGGGTTTTGCCATATTGTTGCAGCCCTACAAATTTGGCATTTCAGCAACTCTTACACATTTGAAGAACATGTAGCCCCTATTTAGATTTCGTTTTATTATTAAGTTTCTGCAGAGAAAATTGTACATAACATCATATAACATTATGAGTAAATTTGTAAGTACTATTGTTATGTTCAACATTAAACTCTGCTACATACATTACCTCCCCCACATGAAGTTGTGCATTCTGTGAAGCCAGAAATAGTCCAGTGAAAGTTCACCTCATCAATGGTGTTTGGCACAATAAGCTTTGGCTTTTCTGCTGGCACAGTCCTGCCATAATAACCCGCCTCCGACCCACTATACTGGCCATTAATATCCAAATCTCCATACGTCCCCTGTGGAATACTGTTTTCCGATGGCACCACCTGGCCGTATCTACTGGCAACCTGACCGTACGGCCGAGTACCCTGTTGTCTTGCATAGTATCCATTATTGGCACCTAACACATCGTTGTCATGATATGGACTGGGGTCAGTTGCAATAGTGTTAGGAATCACGCGCCCATTTCGAAGCTCATTCTGATCATACCCCTGCCTGTATTTATCTATTGCATTCTGCGTATCATCGGCATCTCTGCCGCCCTCCAAAGCTTGATAGTCTTTTTGCTGAAGGTCTTTATCGACTGGGGACACGTAATGAGGCTGTTCGTCATAACTGATTTGCCTCCGACCTTGTGGATAAGTGTCGTCAGATCCGTCGCTGGCTGTCGCATGGTGACTGTCATGGCGTCTGGTAGACGAAGGGGCGATACCCTTCATAATGTTATCCAGTAGGTCCTTAGGAACTGTGAAGAAGTACTGTATCCCTGGATTCCTTTGGTAGGTTAGCAACTGAAACATTGAATGTTTATAATCAATCATTATCCTTATATATGCCAAGTTTATATGCAGGTACGTGAGCTGTTTCTGCTATCTTATAAAAATTTAAGCGTGTCGTGGGAAAATCTGGCTTAATGCATGTGCGTAAAGTTTCGTCCCCGATCCAGGACGGCACTTTCCGCTTTTATGGTATTTTCTGTTTCATGAAGTCTCTTCTAAACATAAATCCACTGTAGGCAAAAAGTGTCGCCCCCCCATGCAGGACCACACTAATTTTTTATGGTATTTTCTATTTCAAGGAAGTCTCTTCTAAACATAAATCTGCTGTAAGCGGAAAGTGCCCACCCAGATCAGCCTGTGCTGACTGCACAGGCTGATCTGGGACAACACTTTACGCACATGCATTAAGCCCGGTTTTCCCAGGACACGCCTAATATAATGTTTCTAAAGCGTTCACAAGCTTTTTCTTCAATTTGGCCTGGTGACTTAGTTTTTTACCCCACAAGACCCAGTTTTGAACTCATCCAAGATAACATTGAAACAAATGTTCTAAGGAAGTTTCAAGAAGATTGGGCAAACAATGTGACATCCAGTGCTCACAAGCTTTTTCTTCAATTTGCCCTCGTGACCTAGTTTTTGACCCCACTTGACCCGGTTTTGAACTCACCTGATATACCATTGGGACAAATGTTCTCTGCAAGTTTCAGGATGATTGGGCTACAAATCTGGCCTCTAGAGTGTTCACAAGCTTTTTCTTCAATTTGGCCTGGTGACCTAGTTTTTTATTCCACGTGACCCAGTTTCGAACTCAATTGAGACATTACTAAACAAATGTTCTGAGTGAGTTTTAAGAAGATTGGGTAAAAAAATATGACTTTTAGGGTGTTTACAAGATTTTTATTCAATATGACCTAATGACTTAGTTTTTGACCCCACATGACCAAGTTCTCGTCTGAGATATCATTAGAACAAATGTTCTGGGCAAGTTCCGTGAACATTTGGCAATAAATGTGGCCTCTAGAGTGTTCACAAGCTTTATAAAGTTTTCAATGTAGACATGTAAGGAAAACTGCACCGCCCCCTGGCAGCCATATTTTTCAACACAGCGGACCCATTTTCTAATTTGGCCTAGATATCATAAGAACAAATGTTCTGAGCAAGTTTCATGTTCACTGGACAAAAGATGTGGCTTCTAGAGTGTTCACAAGCTTTTTCTTCAATCTGACCTAGTTTTTGACCCCACATGACCCAGTTTTGAACTTGTCAGAGATATCATTGGGACAAATGTTCTGGGCAAATTTCATGAAGATTGGGCTATAAATGTGGCCTCTAGAGTGTTCAAGCTTTTTAAAGTTTTCAAAATAGCCATAAAAGGAAAACTGCCCTGCCCCGGAGTGGAACCATTTTTGAACTCAGCCAAGATATCATACGAACACATGTTCTGAGCAAGTTTCATGTTGACTGGGCGAAAAATGTGACTTCTAGAGTGTTCATAAGCTTTTTCTATAGCCATATAAGGAAAACTGCCAGCATCTGTTGGCCATGTTTTTCAACGGAGCGGAACTATTTTCTAACTCCACTAAGATATAAGAACAAACGTTCTGAGCAAATTTCATGTTGATTGGGCAAAAGATATGACTTCTAGCGCATTCACAAGCTTTTTCTTTAATTTGACCTAGTGACCTAGTTTTTGACCCCACATGACCCAGTTTCAACAATGTCCAAGATATTATTGGGGCAAAATTTAATGTTCTGGGCAAGTTTCAGGAAGATTTAGCGATAAATGTGGCCTCTATAGTGTTCCCAAGGTAAATGTTGACGACGGACGACTGACGACTGACGACAGACGAGAGACAAAAGGTTATCACAAAAGCTAAAAAGAAGTTGCTCGTCTAGTGACACTTTCCATTTGTTATTATGTGCATTCAGTAAAAAAAAAAAACTTGAAATATTATGAAAATATAAATACAGTACATTTCAATAATCAACACGAACAAATACATCTGCATGTGAAAACATGTTGAAAAAAAAACTAAGTGGTATGACATTGAAAGAGATTCATTCAGGTGATCGTATCAGACCACAATCAGCATGTTACAAACTCTCATAAAATAATATTACAGCTAATATGTTACCCTATTAGAGACAACAAGCTCCTTGGCTTAATATCAGCACAGTTTAAAATTATTGTCAATCAGCTAGCAGCCCAACCTTGTTCACCCAGATACCCATCAAAATAAGCTGTTGACACCTTGGGGCAATGGTATCAGTCAGCCTGTTAAAATGCTGACAGTTATTCCTTGAAATATGTCAACCTGTGTGGCATTATGATAGAAGGGGGCGATACTGTGCACCGACCTACACGGGCTTGTGGGCCTGTGAGCACCACGGTTGGTCACCTTTGCCTGAACGGCCCGGATAATCATCAGGGCAACCATTAATGTGCACAAGAATTCACTGGGGTTAAAGGTACATATGTTGCATGATAAATCATTAATCTGTAAAATAAGGATTGTACATTTCTGAAAACATAGATATAATTTACAATGATAGAAATGCATCAACCCTTGACAGCCAGAAGGTGCTATCAGCATTCTTTGCACATATGCTGATATGATCTTCTGGCTCTTAAGGATCTACATGATCTGATAGAATCAAAGTAAAGCAAAAACATTTTTAAAAGCCTTAATCTTAATAAAATTTGATCACTTTTCACAAACATTTTAATGTGACACTCATCTAGTATTCATATTGAATAAACTTTTGCTTTAATCACAAAAATATACATTTAAGACAGACAGACATAGCATTACTAGTACATAACATTTCCTAGAGAATTAGCTCCAACTATATTTGCAAGAACAAAAACTTCATTCTCTTCTAAAAACAGGAGAATACTTTCCTTACAATTTCACATGTACAGAAAATCACTCCTCTCTCAACAAAAGATAACAAAAAATCTACTGTAGCTTGTAGGCAAAACATGGTAAACCATGAACCAATGAAAAAACCCTCCCAGCTGAAAGCAATAAACATCCAAATGCAGGGGACATAAACATCAAACTTCAACAAAGCAAACAAAACATGGGCAATGAAGGAGTTACAAGCGGAGATTAAATGGCCAGCTTTATCAGTGGTGCACAAACAATTAGGTGTCCCAACTTTCTTACTTTTCTGTGAAACAGTTTGAGGCATTTCTACGATCTGTCACAGATCTGTCACATTGCACCCTTGGTGTAATTTATCACAGATAAATGAATTCCGCAGACTGCAGATGGAATATCAGTTAGATGGCAAAGACCACAAGAGCTGTTGTTATCAAATGATGGCAGATGTCTGATTACATCTTCTCACCAGCTATCATTTCAGACAATATTTGTTACCATATAGGCACAACTGTCATTCATGCTAATCAGTGTTAATGATTACACAGGAGTAAAAACTTCAATAGTAATTATCCTAATATTAACCTTGTTATCAGCATACTTCATATATTGTTTTAGCATCAACTAAAAAATAAACCAAATGGCTTTTAGTTGTTCTTTTTTCTTGGCGTAGCTGTCTAAGATCGCTTTTGACCTAGATTTCTTGCGATAATTATGCAGCGGGAAAATTGAATAAACATATCTTTGACATACACTCTAGAAATTAACATAATTATGACAAATTTTACTAATTGTATGTCATGATCAGACTGTTATATTCATTCACATAATGAAATAACTATATTGTTTAGCCTACATAATCAGCGTGCTCTATAAATAGCAATAATTGCGATAATAAAGCAGCGGGAAAATTGAATAAACATATCTTTGACATACACTCTAGAAACTAACATAATTATGAACAATTTTACTAATTGTATGTCATGATCAGAATGTTATATTCATTCACATAATAAAATGACTATATTGTTTAGCCTGCATAATCTGCGCGCTCTATAAATAGCAATTACAATGCTACAATTCACGGGGATCACAGTCGGTCACAACGTACAATGTTGCCTGTTGAGCTCGCAAGCACAAAATATAAAGTGGTAAATTTCTGGTATTTTTCTGATAAATAAGCAAAACAAATATAAGCAAATTTGATTGAGCTTATATTTCCTATTATTTTATCATTGTGTAAAAATATTTTTGAACGCTGCAACCGACTGTTGTCCCCGTGAATTAATTCTAGCGAATTCAACTCCAGCAGGAGAATCATTCTAAAAATAGCATGCGGTAAAGCTGTGTTAATACACACGCATCAATAAGCATTTGGAGAATCCTAAACCCGAGAATTGCAATAAATGGGGAATTCATAAACTTACTGCTCATCAATTCCTGCTATTATTTTCTGACAATGTTAATTTGCCATGTATCAATTATGTTTACGTAAGTTACTAGCATTTAGCTTATTCATGTATCACTGGTGAAAACATGGGGCGGTCTATGATCTGTTTATTCACAGTACAGATATTAATAATTATTTAGTTTATCTCAAATTAATTTTGGGGCCGATATGTTTTCTTTTGGTGTCCGAAAAATCTAGTGTACCGAAGTCTCCTTAGTAGGGCCCGTAAAATCTAGGGTCCGAGATGTGTCCTTAGTAGGGAACGAAAAATATGGGCTCCATGAAGTCACAGCTTGGTCCTCTTGTATTATATTTAGGGCAAAAAATGACATCTCATATTAATTTCTACGCCGATTGTCTTTTTTAAAGACATTTCTTGTTTTAAATAATAGAATCATGTAGTTAAACTGTATGGAAAGAACCAGAGCAAAATAGCAGGATGCTGCACTCTGCTCACTTTTGGTTTCCCACCCCTGCTGCCCCTCTGGGCTGGTCAATAAAGAAAAGTTGAACATCTTTTGCAATTAACTACATATTTGCAAATATTCAATGACAATTAAAAAAAACGTAACCAGAAGCATAAGACAAAAGCCCTAGATTAACTATATTATTTCCAAAATGTCAAAGAACTGGTGTGGCCCCGACCCTGCTCCTTTTTAGCAGCACCTAATACATTTTCTGATGTAGACTGCAAATAATGATGGTTACATAGTGATGCCAGTAAAGGCCAACCTGAATGTCAACATCTTCTGTGATTGGCCCCTGCCCATAGAGGCACTCCCCCGGGCACCCTGGCCCTGCCCTCTTCCCATAGGAGAACAGGGTACCGGCGCCTTGGTACTGCCCCGGGGCCTTCATCATGGTCCGCTCACTGTTGAGGATGCCCGTACCATTGGGGTACTTCAACACTGAAAACACACATGTAAATAACACTTTAAATGCAATTTATGTGAAGGTATGTTTTGTTGTTGTTTTGTTGTTTTTTTTGTTCCATCATTTTTCAACTTTCAAACAGACACAAAAACATTATTACACTTAAAATGTATTGTTAATATATATATATATGTTGTTATTTTATTGTTGTTCTTTTAATTTTACTTGTTTAGCTGAACATTTATTCACAGGCGTTCATCACATAATGTGGAAAGTCATAGGTTGGAATACAACCGATGCATTTTCTTTATGTGTTTTTCTACAAAATCTGCCGACAAGGTCTAACGGGTGAGTTGTCTAGTGACAATTCTAACATGACACTCGCTTATTTTTCTAAAGACAAAGACAAAATAATCGTTATTAAACTACCCAATAAACAATGCAAAAAGTAGTCCTGATTCTGAGCATAGTAAGAAGTAGTTCCAATTACAATTGCCAAAATATATGTCAGATCCTGTTAGAATCGAAATAATTTTTGATTTATTGTTGTTTATTGGCCAATAAACAATGATTTGAAGTTCTTATGCGTAGGAATTGAACCACAAGGGTTTAGCCAGAGTTGTTTAATAGCCAGGTATCAGAACAACAGTGTACACCTACTAACTATCATTCAATAAATGTTGACAAAAAATTGTGGTTCAGAGAAACTTTCCTAAATCTATTTCCAGGGTAAAACCCTCACCTGCTTCAAATGGAGAATGCTCTGTGTATAGGGATAGCCTTTGCAATAACTGTTGATTTTTTTTTTCTTGTAATTTATGGTTGTGGCCAATCAACAGGTATCTATTATAAAATGGGTAGGTCTGTCTATAGAAAAATATATTACCAATAAAACATCGAAATTAAATATTTAATTCAAGATTACTTGTATAATAAACCACCGCCTTTGATCACGGACAGCAGTAGTCTTATCATTCCAAGGTGCAAAACCGGATGATTTATTTTTTCAACAGTGGAGCATTTTGCGGATTGCAAATAAATTGACTTTAATTGATAATATATCACTAAATAAAGCTTGTTGAGCATGCACGTGTCAGAGCAAGATTGATTGAACACTTCTTAGCATTTAGTGATACCATGGGAATCTTAGCTAAATTTGGCCCAAGTTATCTTAGAGATGAACTTAATCGTATATGGTTAAGACAGTGCAAAGAGTGCAAACATAGAAAAACCATCTCATAAACATAGCATGTGTACGGTGGCATAGACCTGATGTGAGAAAAATAATTTATCTCGTGGCCACGAGTTATTAAGTCATGGTCACAACTTAGTATCTCGAGGCAACGATGCAGTATCTCGAGGCTATGACGTAATATCTCTTGGCGACGACTTACATAACTCGTGACGACTTACGTAATCTTATAACAAGATCATTCCTATCTGAGCCGTGATTTCTAGTGAATTTGTTCAGCCAAATAACTGGATTTCTGATTATGTGGTGGTCACAAGTTACGTAAGTCGTGGCCACGAGTTAAGTAACTCATGACCACTAGTTACGTAACTTGTGGCCACGACTTAATAACTCGTGGCCACGACTTATGTAACTTGTGGCCACTACTTAATTACTTGTGGCCACAAGATACTTAGTCGTGGCCATGACTTACTATCTCGTGGCTACACGATAAATTATTTTTCTCACATGCAACGTTTATGCCACCGTATTATAGTGATATCATGACATCGGTAGTGTTTAACAGTATCAAATATATATAATGTGGTTAACCACTATCACACTCACTTAGGTAATGTGAATCAATATCATTCCCAAATTTGTATTTGACTGGCATACATTGTATATACATATTATTTAATCCCTTCATATACTTATGCTTTGATGCATAGGAATAACACACAAAATACATACAATTTGTTTTATACATTTAAACCATAATTATTGAAACAAGAGCTGTTGTAAAACAGGTATGCCCCTCTAGATTAAAAGCAATCTTTAAAATATCAATTTTGGTGAGGATAAGATGAAAACTGTTGGACAAACAGAGCAAAAACTTAACTAGAAAAGCCAATTTTAGATAAATCAAGGGCCATAACTATACAGTTCCTATAGGGCAATTTGGTTGATCATTAAACGTGGCTAAGATATTATGGTCTCAAACATGTTCATCAAGTTTAGTGAAGATCAGATGATTACTGTTAGACTAAAAGAGCAGAAACAGCTACACATCTTAATTTAAGATAATTCAAGGGTCATAACTCCACAGTTCCTGGGGTGATTTAATTGATTATCGAACGTGACCATGACCGAAATATTATGCCCACAAAGATTTTCACCAAGTGGTAGAGATCAGATAAAAACTGTTGGACTAAGAGAGTGTAAAGGGCTAAAAAGGCAAAATTTAGTTAATTAAAGGGACATAACTCCACAATTCATGGGGCGATCTGGCAGTTTGGTGAATTTCATATGAAAACTGTGGGACTTAGAGAGCAGAAACAGCTAAAAATGATGCCAATTTTCGATAATTCAAGGGCCATAACTCCATAATCCCTGGCTGGTTATCAAACTTGAACTAGATATTATACCTACAAACATTTTCATGAAGTTTGCTGAAGATCGGATAAAAACTGTTGCAGAAATGAAAGTGGTTGAACGACCAACAGACAGACCAATGGACTGACCTACCGACGGATTGAGATACCCCGCCATCTTCGATGGGGGGGCATAAAAACCAACCTCAACATTATAATCTAAACCCTTGTAGTGCATTTCGCATTAGAACAAAAACTATTTCAACATTATTTCAACACTATTCTAATGTCCTATTCAATTATGTAATAAATATTGGTTGTTTGCTGTTAAGTTGTATTTTTTCTTTGTTCTGAAGTGTATGCCCATTACCTGTAACCCATCTTTAACACAAAAAACACCTCAAGCACTACTGACATTTTTTCAAGTCTCTCAACCGAGTTATGTTAATAATACTATCAATATAAAGCAGATATATCCGGTACCCTAATATGCCACCCCGTGTCAAGGTTGATAATTGTACATCCAGAGTAACTCTTTTGGGAGACTAATCTTTGCACTTTCATATTGAATATGTCTGCAAAATGTTTACCTACGTCTGCAGTTATCTCGTCCCCTATAGAATGCATGTCCGTAACACATATAAATGACTCGATTTATTCCGAAGGCAAATATTTATTTACTGATATATTGTTATTGTAGGGTAAAATCTGACCTAATGATTCAATATATCACTCCAGTTTAGCACGTACTTGTCACAGTGAGATTGATTGATGCTAGAAACTTGCACAAGGACCCTGCACCCTGATCCTATGTTCACCATTTCTCGATAACTGAGTCTCAATAACGAGCCACTCCTTATGGCTAGATCATGGCACCCACTGCTATTAATTTCTTTTCTTTTTTTACTTTTGTTTTGTTCACACCACTCTTATCCTGCAGCCAACAGTTTATCAATTCAGGCAACCGTCTGATCAATTTATTTCAGTTATTGTTTTTCACACCATTCTTATCCAACAGCCAATAGATTGTAAATTTAAGACTGTTAGAAAATTTATAACTCGAAACTCTACGCATTTTCTTTCTTGCACTCAGTATGTACAAAATGGCTGTTCTAAAGCCAATACATAAAATGGAGCCCATTAAGATTGCTTTATTGTGAGCATTGAACAGAATCAACAATACTTGTAAAGTATAAAATTTAAAATCATACTTTTCATGTCAAGTCTGCAATAGATTGTTTTCCTAAATGAATTATTTTATAATGTTGATTACAAGCTATATTATATAGACACAGTATTAGGCACAATTAGAATTTGCCAAATATACAGGTAGATTTCAAAGAAACTTTTATATCTTTAAATTTGTGGAATATTTTTCCCTGAAATAAATTATACTCCAAAACTGCTCCATCAATAACAAAATAAAACATACGCCTGCTAAGCTGACTTTCCGTTGATTATCAAATTACTGCAAAATCTCATAATACTACCACTAAACTAAAAGCAAACATAAAAATTTTTGTTTCGAGAAGTACATCTCAACAATGTATGTTGGGGGGGGGGGGGGGACCTTCATAAAATACTTATCCAAAAATCAGTTTGTTTATTGTTTGTTTATTTGGATTTTTCGCCGTTTTTAACAGTATTTCAGTCATGTCACGGTGGTCAGTTAACCTAACCACACTTTTCCTGGGCAAGCTTAGCCGATCTAAGCGGTTTACCAGTACTAAGTGCACATACCTATGTCAGTAACTGACAACTGCCCTACTTGAATCAGATGTAGGGGGAGAATGGCCGTAGAAATAATTTCATGACCAATCCCCACACAAGTTATGTGGCTGGGCTGGGATTTGAACTCACGATTCCCAGATTGACAGTCCAGCGCTCTACCAACTGAGCTAGCCGGGCCTAGTACCGTAACAAACTGCATACTATGTTTGACGAATTTTCATTCAGTTGCTGATTGCATAAATTCACCGAAATGCACTGATTGCCAAATATCTTGGAGAGTTGTAATGAGGCAGTAGCTCGCCACTTTATCCTGGTCTCGTTTATTCCACCAGGTTACAATCTTATCTTGCTATAAATTATGTGTCACAAAGGTTCAAACATTCAGCTACTAATGGCCGCCACTTTATTTAACAAGCTGCAAATTACAACTGCCAAAGTATTTAGTAGTAAATAAACCGAGACGTGTCTGTTATCGTAGGATCCTTGTGGTCCTCTTAGCAACACAGATATACATTATTTCTCCTTTTCACTCCTGCTGAGAAAAAGACATCCATTTTTAAAGGCAAATATTTCTTTGAAGCATGAGTTTATTTGTACCGATTGTCTAAGCACCTGGCCGGGCTAGTGGAATTCATACACCTGACTTGTCGGCCTGACTTGTTGTGATGTCAGACATGGGCATTTTTTAGATGAAAAGAGAATTTATAATTACTTGTCCAACTTGTGTAAATATTCATAATGAAATGTTTTCAGACAGAAGTTGAGAGTATCTATGAACAATTCATGAAAGACAAAATCATAAAAGACAAAAGAAAACAGCCATGCCAATTTGCCACTATATCATTATGATATTAAAAATCAAAGCGATGAAGGCACTGCAGTTGTTCGCTATTGCGTAACACTCGGCACATCATGGACAGTGTGGGCAATTAGATAGGGATGATATACGTCACCTTAAATACAGTGGTTGTAAATGTTTAAACGAAAATATTCATTTACGTTTTTACTATAACGTTTGTTTAATACTATAAATATGACTTAAACATTGCTAAGCGATATATATTATTCAAAATGGCAAGTTTAAATACAATATTGCCTCGTAAACACGTACATGTAAATCAAGTTTTGAAGTAAATATATCGTCATTGTGTAATTACGTTGTTATTTATTTCGGCGTAGCTGTCTAAGATCACTTTTGACCTAGATTTCTTGCGATAATTTTATGCAGCGGGAAAAGTGAATGCCAATAGAATTGGGCAAATTTTATAATTTCAGGGAATGCAAACTTACAACAATGGTTTGATTTTCACCAATAACTGTTGCATATTTTGGGGGATTAAAATTTACATATTTGTTTGCATATGCGGTTAAAATAAAGTTATAAACATATCTTCAACATACACTCTAGAACTGAACATAGTTATGAACAATTGTACTCATTGTATTTCATGAACTTAATGTAATATTTACTCACATAATGAAATCATTATTTTGTTTAGCCTACATCAGCTGTATGCTCTATAAATAGCAATTACAATGATCCAATTTTGTGAGAATTATTGCGCTCTGAAACCTTTCGGAGACATACGTAGATATTCGGCGGTATGAAATGGTCTATTCCAGCGTATTAAACACACTCGAGATAAAGGATGCATCATTCTAAAAATAGCGCGTGGTAGAGCTATGCTAATATACATTCATCAGTCTCCGGAGAATCATAAACCCGAGAATTTCAATAAATGGGAAATTGATATTTATAAACTTACTGTGCATGTTAATTTATATTTGAATTGCGGTTGCGTTTTATTAAGAATTATTTATAATTGCACCTTTCTATTAACTTCTCCAGTAGATGTTATCCAATTTTAAACAATATTTAACATCTTTCTATAAATAAAATGTGGTGAAAGAAGTCTTGTAAAACGTCTTTTACTTCATTTGCGTAGCATGAAAAGAATATTTGCAAAACTTATGATACGTATAGTATATTATTTAACATAACTATGTACACTCGTCTAATATATAATAATTTTCATTCATTTCCGCAATTATTTTCTGACAATGCTAATTTGTTAAATTTGCCTGACAAATTCATATAACAATTATAGTAACGTAAATTACTAGCATTTAGGTTATTCATTTATCACCGGTGAAAACTTCGAAGGCATGATCGGTTTATTCACGGTAAACATCTTAATAATGTTTGAGTTTATCTCAAATTAATTTTGGGTCCGATAAGGTCTCTTATAGTGTCCGAAAGAAGTCTCCTTAGTGGGGACCAAACAAGCTGGGGTCCGAGAAGTCACGTAAACGATCATCTTGTCCCTCTTGTATTATGTTTCGGGTAAAAAAATGACATTTCAATATTAATTTCAACGCCGATTGTCTTTTTTAAACACATTTCTTTTTTCTCAATCATGCCGTTTTGAATTGTTTGAATTCAATATGACATGGTGTAGCTGATGAATTTAGGTCCATTGTAAATCGTACGCCACTAATTAAAACGTTATCAGGTGTGAAAACTAGATAAAGTCACTTTCAGCAGCTTAAAACTCTGTACGAGTACATTATATTTAAAGCCTTTCAAAAAAATCAATTCAAAATGAAAAAAAATGTCGGGCAAAAACCTAATGAGACATATTATTTGTCCGATTTTTCTTTGCATGCTCTTTCTTTGGGCTACAAACATATATTAATTTAATGACATTCCTATTTGACATTCCGACAATAAATATTAATTACTAACACACATAATCTGGATATACATGTATAATTATAGTGAAAAACTACAATTATGAGTTTCATAACCGGACACTCTCTGTGGAAGACGGATAATTACTCTGTCGAAGATCAAAAGCTGTGGAGTTGAACAAAACTCAATATTAACCTTAAAATCAAACAAGATGATGAATATTAAAAATATTTCAACCGTATTAGCAAGTGTTTTAAGTTCTTTGAAGGGAGCTACTATCAAAATATTGTTGGTGTCTTTTGAAAATGTCTTAAACTGTATTCCGTTTCAATTAATTAAGCATCTGGAGCAGCAAAACTGTCAAAACGTATATGAAAAAATTCTCGGCCCCTGCCGGGAATCGAACCCGGATCCTTTAGATTGTGAGTCCAACATATTATCCACTAGGCTATTGCCGCTACGACTTCCCGCATTGAAAATTTTGCCTATTGTAGTTTCTGATATGATTAGTGTATCCGACCTCAATCGTGATGCAATGACCGTATCCGGAATGATTAGTAACATTCAACCGCTACTGCGTAATAATCGCTAAACTTTATCGTTATAATGATGGCCACGTAAATAATAAAATGAGTAATAAACATTCCCTACTAAACAAATTCACTATTCAACAAATAATCTTTACATCAGTCGGCGAAAACGAGATGAATAGGTAAGAGTTAGATTTTGTCTATTCGGCTCGCCGTGTGACCCAAGACTTTCATTAATTAATGAATTAGAACGTTGCATAACGTGCTATTTTATTGCCTTCCGCGATTACAGTGATATTTGATCCTACACTGAAAGTTGCTGACTTAAGTTTTCCCAACATGTCATGTTCTAATTAAATTCATTATCGTAATGATTGCCATTCGACAAATTAAACGATATTCAAAACGGCACTTCTTACTTGCGCGTAGTCGACTGGCCTAAAGCTGTTAGGATCATAGTTCTTAGACTGTTCAATTTTGGAATTGAGGTATCTTTAGTTGTTCTGCTAACAACTAATCATTCGCATACAAACTATTGCCAATGTAAAACACCTTATGTCTGTTGTAGAAAATGCAGGTCTGAACAAAATACAGATCTTTGTGAGATACAAACACCATCAAGATTGAGGAAATGTCACATGCATTGTAAAAATGAGGCATGTAGTGGGAAAACCGTGCTTAATGCATATGCGTAAAGTGTCGTCCCGAATGACACTTTCCGCCTACAGTGGATTTATGTTTAGAAGAGACTTCATTGAAACAGAAAATACCATAAAAGCGGAAAGTGCCATCCCGGATTAACCTGTGCGAACTGCATAGGCTTATCCTGGATGGCACTTAATGCACATGCATTAAGCCCAGTTTTCCCATGACAAGCCTCAAATATGATTAAATAGAACAAAAGAGCATCATGTCCCCAATACCAAACAACTAAAGTCTGTCGTGTCCCCATGCAATACCTACCCAAGTAGTTCCTACTGTAAGCCAGTTCCGTGATGTTGATGTGACACGCCCCCTTTGGTATCCGAGTAATCTGATTGTACCCGTACTCCAGGTTGCTGCGGGTAAATATGCCAGCGATGACCCGGCACGCCTCATTGTCTCCACCGCACACCCCGCAGTGGTCGTTTCGAAGGCCCGAACCCACGACCCCGTCACAACCAACAACCTGAAATGAAAGTAAAGCTGTAAATCAGGGGTATATTGTCCCGAGTAGGGTCCCAGAACATATATGAGCATGGGAAGCTTTTCAAGAATTTGCTATAAGATTATTGTATCATTACTAGGACTGCAACAATATTCCAATATAATGTATTGCAATATGCTATACGGGCATGGCAATATATTGCCAAATATTCCATATCATAATAATCCATTATAAATTACCAAAAAAAAAACACATTTACATGTAGTTGTTATTAAAATTGTTTCTTTAACATAAGCTAATATGACCCTGCATAATGTAGAAATGCGGATTTGCATAAGAAATACAAGCAATGACAAATTGTGTCATGCTAATGAATTATTTACTGAACTCTGCAACAACAGTGTGCAAACTGTTTATATGTGTCTCAATATATTGCAACATATTGCAATATGGGTTTTCCAATTTTCAACATATTGCAATATGGGTTTTCCAATTTTCAACATATTGCGATATGGGTTTTCCCACTTTCAACATATTGCAATATGGGTTTTCCCATTTTCAATATATTGCAATATGGGTTTTCCAATTTTCAATATATTGCAATACAGACTTTGCCATATTGTTGCAGCCCTATTGATTATGTACACGTGGCAAACCAGTTGTCTAGAAGTAAATAAGATCCCTACCACCCTGCTGTTTAATGGTTGCAGAGACATCACACCGACACTTGTTGTTTTATCCCAACATATACTTAATAACTATAGAGGAATACGACTTGTTACACGGAGACATAACATCTTTGTGTTGTTGGAATTATATCTACAGACCATACTGTCTAGTAAGGCGTAAAAAAAAAGCTGTCTGTTTCAGGTTACTGGCCCAAACAAATTAGGTAGGTAGGTAGGGAATTTGTTTTTTTGTTGTTGTTTCTTTTGTTATTTGGTCAATGGTTAACTTTAAGATTCTAAAACTAAATGAATATTCAAAACATAACGGTAATATCCTTACACATTGTTTTGAAGTGGATGCTATCGAAACAAAACATTTATCCAAAAAAATATTTAATTATTGGAAAAAGGAAACTAAAACAAAAAAATATCTGACAAACTCGATAAAATGTTCTAGGGTGGGGGCATTTTCTTAGGGTATGTCGGGTAACATGAAACGAACATAATTTGTTTTGTGCCCCTAAACAGTATTGTTTAGAATCAGACTACTAATGTGCGATTTGGATCTATACTGAGTGCAGTGTGCCTAAGCAACTTACGATGTGATATATGGGTATGTAAAAATACAATATGGCAAAGGTACTTTTATATGTAATCTTCGTAAGCATTGATTTATCTATAGATGAAATATTTACAAGTATACAGTTTACATCTATTGTCTAGACTCACAAATAAATTGTATGCGAAACCAATGAGCAAATAACATAATTATGACAAGCAAATTTCCTCCATGGACCCATACAACTTCATTGCTGATTAGTACCACAGTTTTATTATTTTCTTGTTGAGTAAGAGCACAATGACCACCAGACATATTTTCATATTTGTTTTAGATCAAGATATTTCAACAAATTCTAGTCAACACTTAGCTTTTAGGCCAAAATATATTAGCGATCAAAATGTTTTTTTTACAAAATTCTGTTTAGATAAGATAGGTGATTGCCCCCAATTTGTTCAGGTTTATCTGTCACTCAAGTGTTATAAAGAACAATTTAATATAAAACTAACAATTATTTCACCATTAAAATTCCAGAAGGGTTTCTATCTGATCCCCCGATTGCTTAAACACATATCTATTTAACCCAACACCTTTCCCGCCCTTCAATTCATTCTTTTTCTGCGGCTCTGGTGTCAACGGATTATTATGACATATTGACAGAGATCTCAAAATCTAAAGCCTCCCAAAATCTCATATATGTCAAACAGATCTGGGTTTATAAAAACAAAAAGATGGCCAAAAGGCCCTAGAAACTCAACTGTTATGCTAAGCAAGTTTCGTGATGATTGGCCTATAAAATTTATGTGGCCTCAATAATGTTTTAAAGCTTTTTGTTCAATTTTGCCATGGTGACCTAGTTTTTTTACCCCACATGACCCAGTTTTAAACTTGTCCTCAGATATTATTGAAACAAATGTTCTGAGCAATTTTCAAGAAAGTTAGGCAAAATTAGAGTTTTTACATTTTTTTCTATTTGACCTAGTGAAAAGTTTTGTGACTTTTAGAGTGTAAACAAGCTTTTTCTTCAATTTGTCCTAGTGACCTACTTTTGACTCCACATGACCCAGATTCAAACTAGGCCTAGATATCATTGGGACAAATGTTCTGACCAAGTTTCATGAGGATTGGGTAAAAAATGTTACTTCTAGAGTGTTAACAAGCTTTTTCTTCAATTTGACCTAGTGACCTAGTTTTTGACACCACATGACCCAGATTCTAACTTGGCTGAGATACCATTGGGACAAATGTTCTGACCAAGTTTTATGAAGATTGGGCAAAAAATGTGACTTCTAAAGCGTTAACAACCTTTTTCTTCACTTTGACCCAGTGACCTAGTTTTTGACCCCACATGACCCAGATTCGAACTTGGCCAAGATATCATTAAGACAAATGTTCTGACCAAGTTTCATCAAGATTGGGCAAAAAATTTGACTTCTAGAGTGTTAAAAAGCTTTTTGTTCAATCTAATCTAGTGACCTAGTTTTGACCCCACATGACCCAGATTCGAACTCGGCCGAGATATCAATGCGACAAATGTTCTCACCAAGTTTCATGAAGTTTGGGCAAAAAATGTGACTTCTACAGTGTTCACAACCTTTTCCTATAGCCATATAAGGAAAACTGAACCCCCCTGGCGGCCATGTTCTTCAACGGACCGGAACCAGTTTTGATATCAGCAGAGATATCATAAGAACAAAGGTTCTGAGCAAGTTTCATGTTGATTGGGCAAAAAATGTGACTTCTAGAGTGTTCACAATATTTTCCAATAGCCATTTAAGGAAACTGCCCCGCCCCTGGCAGCCATGTTTTACAATGGAGCGGAACCATTTTCGAACTCGACTGAAATATTATAAGAACAAAGGTTCTGAGCAAGTTTTATGTTGATTGGGCAAAAAATGTGACTTCTAGAGTGTTCACGAGCTTTTTCTATAGCCATATTAGGCAAACTGCCCCACCCCCTGGCAGCCATGTTTTTCAACCGACCGGAACCATTTTCGAACTCACCCCAGATATCATTAGAACAAATGTTCTGTGCAAGTTTCATGTTGATTGGGCAAAAAATGTGACTTCTAGAGTGTTCACAAGCTTTTCACCAATTTGACCTAGTGGCCTAGTCTTTGAACCCACATGACCCAGTTTTTAACTGAGATATCATTGGGACAAACGTTCTGACCAAGTTTCATGAAGATTGGCCAATAAATGTGGCCTCTAGAGTGTTCACAAGGTAAATGTTGACGACGTACAACGCATGACGGACAAAAGGCAATCACAAAAGCTCACCATGAGCACAACAATGTATTACTCTTTCATCAATGACAGATACAATATTTTTATTATATTCATATGTTTGTTTTTTGGTGTTGTTTTCTTTTTTATTATTGCTAGTTTATCACTACTGACTGTGATTAGCAATTAATCAAGTGTTCCTCTAAAAGAAGAAAGCCAGTTTTAGATCTAGAAATTTGAGTTCATTGAATCACATGTAACATAACTTGTACAAGAATCAATAAGCATTTGTTTTTTGAACTTACAGCAACAGTCCCACCATTGCCGGACCATACACAGACCATCCAGGGTTACCCTGGATTATCCCAGGCCAAGAGGGGCATTGATCCGGGGTGATCCTGGATGAAATCACATAAATAGCCTCAACAGTCCTCTGGACGATCGATTCACCCGGACTGTCCAGGACCATGAAGGGCACAACATGGTAACACTACGGATCCACAAGGTATCAACACAGTGCCACCAAGGAACCACTACGGATCATCCCAGTCATGACCAGGACCGTCCTAGTTGGACCAGGATGACCCTGGACCCTTCATGGTATTACTACAGTGTCGTCACGGACTGTCCAGTACTGGCACGGACTGCCCAAGACGAGCAAGGTGGAGATATAGAACCGCACCAAACCAGCCCCGAAGGGATCGGACCAGCAAGGCATTGGATATAAATATAGCTGCATTTTCATTAGTCGTGAGTACTGCCCAAGCTCAGGTCCTCGTGCCTCAATAAGCCTCAGGACTTCCACACAATCTAGCTAAAATAAATAGGTTTAAAGTAAGCTAAAGCTTAGCTACATGAATCTCTTTCTTCATCAAAAATTATATATATTTAAAATTTAACGAGGTATTGTTTGTAAATATATTTTTAATACGTTTATATTCATTAAAGGCTTTGTCTTTACAACATCAATCTTTACAAGCCCCTTTAAAAGGGCTACTTTCCACCAGTAAGTCACGCCACACTTTCAAAAACAACGCTAATTTTGCCACTTACATCAGGCCCATGTTATGCTCTGACCCAAATTTGAAAGTTCAGGTGGGAACCCCGTGGTGTGACACATGTTAACAGACTGTCTGAATGACAAGTTGTATCTATGCTGCAAGAACATGAACTGAAGTTGGCATGTTTACACAATGCTGGGGAAGGTAGGCGGCAAAACCTTTAATGAGGTGACAAAAAAGATAATATCCCATCAGATACATAATGGTGTTTTCATCTGGTCCGCTCATAAGTTCATTTCAAACCACTCCACTGCCTAAATTTGTTTGCCTTACCTGGAGGATGGTAAAAAGTTCATATTTGCTAATCAGAAGCTAACTTGTCAAGTAGACATGAAGACCTGAAAAGTTCATGAACCCTGCTTACTGTTAAAGGTGAGGTCAAATATGGAAAGGATGATCTGTATAAAGTGTATATAACTTAACCCCTGAGGTATCAGGCACTAAGACCCCCTAAGTCAGGGGATGACCTTACAATAGCTGGGGATTACTTAAGGTAAGCACATAAGATGAATGATACTGATAATGCACGATTTGGAAAGTGTGCCACACGTTTTATCAGCATTATCACTGGTATAAAATACTCATTTGCAGACGCTAGCACATAAGGAATGTAAACAGAAGGCATTGAATGAAACTCCTGTTCTCTTTAAAAGTCATTGATAACAAAACTACATCTACTTATTTGCTTAAATGAATGAAAAAGTACATTTTTAAATGGGTTTTAAAGATATCCAAAGGAGAGCTAGCATTGGCAAAAAATGCTATATCCCACTGCCCATGCTTATGACCAATTCAATCAATTCAATTTTAAATGAAACATGACATTTAGATTTTTAGATTGTTGGTGGAAGCCAACGGTCTTTAGTAGGGCGATTTCAAGAAGTTGAATTGGGTACCTACTTTTTACTTTGAAGACTACAAAGCACTAACAATTGATACCCCAACATTTATACGCTTCATAGGCTATTTTGGCCCGTTCAGAATGAGTGATAAGTTGACTGCTATGCATATTATTGTGTTTGCATTAAGTAGTTTGCACACAAACCTATATATCTACCAAGATGTTCGATTTGTTTTGTGTAAAAATGGCATTACAGTAATTCAATTTCATTCAAACAAATGTGTCCTTTCCGTTGGAAAAAATTTGCATTCTATTTCCTTTGATTTTTGGTTTCTTTCCTTTTCTCCCCAACAGTCTATCTACGTAATTCATCTCAACAGGTTTACAACTACATTTCTATTGGAAACTGATACAATCATTATAGTCAACTTGCTTCAAGTGTGTGGGTATGATCTTACAACAGTGGCATAAATACAATAAACAAAATATAGTTATTTAACATACATTTCTTTTTAAAATGGAATAGAAGTTAAGAACAAACATTGCTTTTAAATGCACCATAAGCTAGTTTTTAATTTAATACCAAATAGTTTTCTTCTGTACAAGCGGAAACTCAAATACATCTATATACATCGACTTGACAGTTCGTTTAGGTTACACAACACCAATAAACGATGCAAAAGTCGACACTAGTACCTATTGATTCCTTTCATACTGAAGTGTTTCCCTCATCATTTTTATGTTTTTCTGTTTACTTTCAAGTTTTATCGTCACTCTCATCTTATTTTGAAAATAATTTATATGAGAGATCGTATATACACAGTTTAATTACTGTAAGAAATACACGATTTTGTATGAGAGATCGTATATACACAGTTTAATTACTGTAAGAAATACACGATTTTGTATGAGAGATCGTATATACACAGTTTAATTACTGTAAGAAATACACGATTTTGTATGAGAGATCGTATATACACAGTTTAATTACTGTAAGAAATACACGATTTTGTATGAGAGATCGTATATACACAGTTTAATTACTGTAAGAAATACACGATTTTGTATGAGAGATCGTATATACACAGTTTAATTACTGTAAGAAATACACGATTTTGTATGAGAGATCGTATATACACAGTTTAATTACTGTAAGAAATACACGATTTTGTAAGGATACTTATAAGTATACACTTTCAGAAACAAAAAATATGTTCATGATGTTGCTAAGGTTTAAAACCCACTAATAACAGCAATTATTTGTTACAACATAACGCCGTAGTACCTGCTCCTGGTCAGCGAATGCGCCAATGTTCAGCAAAGTTCAGCAAAGATGATACAAGAACAGAAGTGGTATTTATATCTTGGTTTGTGGATGTAATTTTTTTGTTTCATATATAATAAAGATGTCAGAGGCAATAAAGGGTTGGCACAAAAAACACCAATCTAAAGCACATTATACTTTTCAAGTATAAGCAAGTTAAAGTTGAAAAACGTGTCCAATCAATGATTATTTTTTATTTTAAACAGATTATACTTAATAAATAGCTTTCTGTTTAATCTAAAATGCCACAACTTTTACCCACTGTTCCATCAGCAATCACACCAAATTGCAGGTTTGTTTAACCAAGGTATATAATAGAAACTTTAACAACTGTTTTTATTTTACCAAGATGAACATTAGCACATTTATTTGCTGGCCAGGAGCTACGGTGTGCATATATGAGTTTGGTATCTCTTGATTATTGATTGACTATTTGCAATCCACAGGTGAAAACTGTTATGGAAGTTTTTCAGATAACTGAAATTTCCAAATTATGCTAATTTGGCAAATCCAGGCAAGGGACACTGTGGCAAACAAGGTACTTAAAGCTGTTCAGCACGTACACTGCCGTCTTTGCAAGCCCATCAATAACCATACTTGACAGTAACTTATCATGGTGTTATTTTGCAATATGATAAGAATCAAGTTAACCTGCCTAGTGTTGTGATAAAACTATACATTTTACATGTACTCTGTCTTATATCATTGTGAAGCAACTCAAAACAACACCATGTTAAGGCAATATGTTTATTATTTGTGAAATTCAGAATGATTGCTATAAGAAAATACGAGCAGTTAGAACAAGCCAGGTTATTAAATCAAACAATAGCTTTTTGATAATTGACTTTGATTTGAGGTGCGTCGTGGGAAAACCGGACTTAATGCATGTGCATAAAGTGCCGTCCCAGATTAGCCTGTGCAGTCCGCACAGGCTAATCCAGGACGGCACTTTCCACCTACAGTGGACGTATGTTTAGAAGCGACTTCCTTGAAACAAAAAATACCTTAAAAGCGGAAAGTGCTAGCCTGGATTAGCCTGTGCAGACTGCACAGGCTAATCCGGGACGAGTCTTTACGCACGTGCATTAAGTCCGGTTTTCCCACAGTGCACCTCATGTGTAGAACTAAAGACTGCCTGCTTTCACCACGTCCTAAAGCCTCAGTCACAACCCATTGCGGTCACTGCAGACAGCAGAAAAAATGCGCGATTTTGAGACTGCAAGACAAACGCATGCACTTTGTAAGAACTTGTTGATTTCGTACAGGCATCATGCGGCCACTTTACGAGCAACATGCAGTCGCAGCATGTCGGACGCGTGTTTTCTGTTTTAGCATTCCGCAGCTGTGTCAGCGAATCGTGCGGTTGATATGGGTCTGTCCTACGGCAACTCTAAGGTCATCATGTGACTGTGAATGTCGATGCATGACCAACGCATACATATCGCACAATCACCACAAGTTGTACGCACGGTCGCTGCGACAGTAATGGTATTTTGGCAAAAACACGAGTATCTTTTTTTTCATAAAGATCCTGCATGTATTGGTGCCATTTACGACAATTTAATTGTGTAATTTTGCTCTGGTTAAATTGTCAAATTTGTTAAAAAAAATATTTTCCTCACGTCGTGTTATGATTATAAAACACATGAAATAAAGAGAGAGTATAAAAAATGAGTTAAAAGCGTGCAAATAATCTTGGTTATATATACAAAGTGCATAGCGCCTTGCTGTCACCATGCGATAACCACATTATGTGTCTTGCCGCCAGCATCAGGTGTCAGTTTCTTTCTTACACCACCCGTGCATTCATCGCCAGGTACTGTAAGTACTACACAAGGAAGGTGTACGACATCCACCAGTGCGGCAGGCAATTTCGAAGCAAAAAACGTAGATTGTCTGTAGGTTGATTGCAAGATGTCCGCACGGTGCCCTTACGCCGCCCGCACAATGGGTGGTTGAGGCAAAGCCACCACATCAACTTAAGCGCGTCTGTTGCAATTGTTGCGGCGACTTTACAATCAGAGAAAAAACGCAAGGGTGCCGTAAGGTCGACACACTATTTTGACAAAAATCTTGCCGCAAGCTCGTCGTAAGGTTGCCGCTACCCGGTTGTGACCGAGGCTGAAAACATGAATATGGTTAATGTTTGCTCAAGCCTGAGTACAGACAATGACTTGTAGAGCTCAGCCACATTAAGAGTATCCCTCTTAAAATGCAGTATCCATAAACACAAGAAACACATGCACAAACAAACCAGAGTATCAAAATAATTCAAGCGCATAATTATGCTGATAGAGTTTATGATAGAGTCAGCTTAATGTGTCCTATATATTTTTGCCATAAAATCGCTCAATTGTGGGTATCATTGTCCAGAAACACAGTCCATGATCTATAAATTGTCAAGAGAACTGGTAAATTGACCATTATCACTTGACTCCACGCTCTTTAACTGGCCGCTTAAATTATCAAGTATGCAAAAGACAATAATCGCTGTATACCACATACATCATCAGCTAAACTACATGTGAACTGTTTCAAAGACTCTGACCATGAGTACATGTGGATGCAATCTTTTGACAGTCGTGGTGATGACCTTAGCCAAATATGCAATAAACACAGACAAATAAATAAAATATGCTTAATAAGCACTTAATTTTGTTTTTCATTAACACAGACAGAAACAGAAGTATTGAAGATGGTCAATGGACACACATTCATAAGTCCAAAATTCATAAGTCCAATATGCACTTCATAAACACAGACAGACTGATGGAAGATAGTCAATGCATAACATACGCCACCTCTGACTTTCACAGAATGATGAAAGATGGTCAATTCATGACATAAGCCCAATATGCACTTCATTACACAGACAGAGGGACAGAATGATGGAAGAGGGTCAATGCATGGCATAAGCACCATATGCACTTCATTAACACAGACAGATATAAGGACTGAAGGATGGAAGGTGGTCAATGCATACCATAAGCCCAATATGCACCTCATTAACAAAGACAGAAGGAAGGACAATAGCCAATGCACGACATAAGCCTAATCTGCACTTTATTAACATAGACAGAGAACAGACTGATGAAAGATGGTCAATGCATGACATAAGCCCAATATGAACTTAATTAACACAGACAGAAGGACAGAAGCCCAATATGCAATGCATTAACACAGACAGAGGGTCAGAAGGATGGAAGATAGTCAATGCATGACATAAGCCCACAATGCACTCATTAACACAGACAGAGGGTCAAAAGGGCGGACGATGGTCAATGCATGACATAAGCCCAGTATGCACTCATTAAGACAGACAGAGTGACAGAGGATGGACGATGGTCAATGCATAACATAAGTCAAGTATGCAATTTAATAACACAGCTGACAGAGATACAGATGGATGAAAGATGGTCAATGCATGACAAAAGCCCAATATGCACTTCTGACTAACACAGACGTACGGAAGAAGGATGAAAGATGGTCAATACATGACATAAGCCCAATAAGCAATTCTGCAGACATAGAGACTGAAGATTGGAAGATAGTCAAATAGTCAATGCATGGCACACGTTCAGTATGCTATTTTTTTGAACAGCTGACAGAGGTGTAAAAGGATGGAAGATAGTCAATGCATGACATAAGCCCAATATGCCCTTCTGACTAACACAGACAGAGTGACAGAAGAATGGATGATGGTCAATGCATTACAGGAGTCCAATATGCACTTAATTAACACAGTTGACAGAGGGACTGGAAGGTGGACGATAGTTAATGCATTTGATGAAGGATCGTCAAAGCAGTTGCAATGTAACAAAATTTGGGAACAGTTGTCTGATTCAAATTGTACACATTGTTTCACAATATACCTAACATATTTATTCAGTAATTACTTCCACATTTTTGATACAGTATGATACAAAATAAAACTATGAAATAGAATCATGCTGTGATTATTCTAAGCTACAATAGAGTAACTGCAGTCATTGACAAAATGTGACATTAACACCTGATACTCATTAAACATAATTAATTTTGGGGGCTCAGACCAAATACAACAAAAAAAAATTTGTTACACAGGTAACTAATATTCCCATAACACATTCCCCTCATACTTGCCGAATAGATCCCCCCCCCCCCCAGTTATGTAATTACTCAATCTGCATGAAACTATATTTTCTGCATTAATTTGAAATTAGTTATACATACTATATAGCGTTAAATGCTAATACATTACATGTCATAATAAATCTTGTAAATAATCATGTAAATACTTAGTAATGGTTAAATTTTTTAATAAAATGTTAATTGGTCAGACAATTGTATGAAACTATTAATAACACTATCAGGCCAAAACACTGCCCCACAGTTGAAAGCATAATTTGATCGCATGAGGGCGGATCACTGGATCTAGTTAATGTGAAAGGCATGCCCTATTCAGTCATGTGACAAACTAGTAATATAATGTATATATTAGAAATAATGTGTCTACATAAAAAAATCAACATCAAATGTATCAAATAAAATATGCTTCAAGTCCAGTTATATAGTAAATATAGTCATTCATAGATTTCAAGATGTTTTACTTTTTTTCTACGTAAGCATTTCATTAAAATTAGTTGATTGAATTGTTGTTAGATGATAAAAAGTAAAATCTGTAAGTTTTAAACAATAATTATGAACATGTGAACATGTAATAACAACATCCATGGACTTAAATAACTTAAATACTGATACAACAACAACATGAGGCTGAAAGATTGTCTGTCCAATTAGAAAGTCCATACTAAAACATTTAGTCAGGGATTTTCAAAAATATTTTAACAAAAACGGTAATATGAATAAACGTGGGTATAAAACCAAAAATGGATCATCATTTAGTTACAAAGTCCTAGGTAACTGAAAAAAGCTAGCACTCCGAATTTCATCATTCTGTCACATTTAAAAAACTTCTCTGGAATATCAAAAGATTGTAATATGAAATGTAATATCTTAAACATTTCAGAAACATGGGTAATGTTTAGCTAAGTATAAATACTCAACAAACAAGAGGATGCTCACCTGAGACCTTGTCACCCAATTGGGATTTGCATCCCTGAGGCATGGCTTATTTTTATCCCAGGGGCATAATTTGAACAATCTTGAACAAACCTCTGGGCCTTGCAGTTTCAGGTAAAGATTTTTAAAGTCTATATAAACCATGTGACCCCTCGGGGTGTGACCAGATTTGACCCCAGGGGCATAATTTGAACAATCTTTGGAGAGGACCACTATGAAACATTACGTACTAAATATAGGAAAGCTGTGGGCCTTACCATTTCATTGGAGAAGATTGTTTAAGTCATTTTGCTATTCAAATCTATATAAACCATGTGACCCCCCCGGTGTGGCCAATTTGGTACCCAGGGGCATCATTTGAACAATCTTTGTAGAGGACCTCTATACAATGTTACCAAACAAACATGAAACTCTAGGCCTTGCGGTTTCAGAGAAGATTTTTAAAGTCATTTTGCTATATAAGTCTATATAAACCATGTGACCCCGGGTGTGGCCAGTTTTGACCCCAGGGGCATCATTTGAACAATCTTTGTAGAGGACCACTATACAATGTAACATACCAAATATGAAACCTCTAGGCCTTGCGGTTTCAGATGAGAAGATTTTTTAATCCTTTTGCTATATATGTCTATGTGACCCCCGGGGCCTGGCCAGTTTTGACCCCAGGGGCATCATTTGAACAATCTTTGTAGAGGAGCACTAGAGGATGTCACATATCAAATACGAAAGCTCTGAGCTATGCGGTTTAAAAGGAGAAGATTTTTCAAGTGTTCACTTTTTAAATATATTTTAAGCTCTGGTGACCTACATATGCAGTGGACCGGAAAGATTTGAACAACTTTAAAAGAGGTCCATCCAAGGATCATTCCTGTTAAGTTTCGTGAAAATCTGCCAAGCTGTGTAGGAGATCACAAAAGCTCACCATGAGCATCATATCCACTAATGTATTTTAGTGTTTTTCGATAACAGTATATTTAACATTTTAACAAAAAATACATTTCATTCTGACACCAGCAAATAGATTTTGTTTCGTGTTTAAGCATAAATATTGACAAGATTCAGAATAAAATGTTAGCATTTTATTAAACAACTATTAAAGTTACACTGAGTATATTTTTCGGCGTACCTGTCTAAGATCACTTTTGACCTAGATTTCTAACGATAATTATGCAGCGGGAAAATTGAAGTCAATAAAATTGGGCAAATTTTCTAATTTTAGGGAATGCAAACTTCAAACAATGGTTTAACGTATACCAATAACTGTTGCATACTTTTGGGGATTAAACATTTACATAATTGTTTACATAAGCGGTTAAATAAAAGTTATAAACATATCTTCGACATTCACTCTAGAAATGCACATAATTATGAACAATTTTACTCATTGTATGTCATAATCAGAATTTTATATTCATTCACATAATGAAATAACTATATTGTTTAGCCAACATAATCGGCGGTCTCTATAAATAGCAATTATAATGCTACAATTCACGGGAACGACAGTCTGTCACAACGTACAATGTTGCCTGTTGAGCTCGCAAGCACAAAATATAAAGTGGTAAATTTCTGGTATTTTTCTGATAAATAAGCAAAACAAATATTAGCAAATTTGATTGAGCTTATATTTCCTATCATTTTATCATTGTGTACAAATATTATTGTACGCTGTAACCGACTTTCGTCCCCGTAAAATTCTAGCGAGTACAACTCCAGCAGGAGAATCATTCTAAAAATAGCGAGCGGTAAAGCTGTTAATACACAGGCATCAATTAGTGTCTCTGGAGAATCCTAAACCTGAGATGGGGAATTCATAAACTTACTGCTCATTCATTCCCCCTATTATTTTCTGACAATGTTAATTTGTTAAATTTGCCTGACAAATTCATGTATCAATTATGTTGACGTAAATTAATAGTATTTAGCTGATTCATGTATCACTGGTGAAAACATGGGGCGGTATATGATCGGTTTATTCACGGTACAGATATTAATAATTATTGAGTTTATCTCAAATTAATTTTGGGGGCCGATACGTTTTCTTATAGTGTCAGAAAAATCTAGTGTCCGAGAAGTCTTCTTAGCAGGGAACGAAAAATATGGGGTCCGTGAAGTCACAGTTTGGTCCTCTTGTATTATATTTAGGGCCAAAAAATGACATCTTAATATTAATTTCTAAGCCGATTGTCTTTTTTAAAGACATTTCTTGTTTGTTAAAATACTGAATATACGTATCGAAAAAACTATAAAAATGAATAAGTGGATACTTTCTTTTTCTGCTTGAGTATATTATCTAAGTTCATACTAAAATTCCAGTTCAATCAATTTCAAAGTGGTCTGCTTGACCTTCAAGTTCTCATTAACAAGTGGCATAAGAGATTATCTGATTAACAGTGAAGTGCCATTCAGTGCCACCAATGATGGCCTAACCTGGCACTCACCACCTATTGCACTAGGAACTGACCAAGGTAGGACATAATCTTTATGTCAATGATATTATTGGGTCATTGATATGAACAGTTTGAAAGTTTTCTTCAAAGTAACTCTCATCTTTCACCCAGTGGAATTAATAGCTTCTTTGGATAAATACTATATCCAGTTTGAAAGGCTATTATTTCAAAATATATGCTTAATATTAACCTTTTATGGCATATAATGTGCCAGTCTCAAAACAAAAATGAATGTTTTCTTTAACAAGCCTTAGTGTTATTAAAACTTTGTGCCAAATCAATGAAATGATATGTAAACTATTTGGAAATGGATAATCATAATGCTACAATCATGTAACAATGTTCAACATACCCCTGTTGAGTTAATGTCAACAACTTTTAACACAAAGTACTTGTAAGATAACTACTGCCTAACATATATTATATACAGCTGAGAAGCAGTCCACAGTGTTTTTTTTATTTATTTTATATATTCCATTTCAGTTATTTGCAGATTTTAAAGATAAATTAGTATGCATTCAAATTTGGCTAGTTTAGGTTTTAAGTAGAGTTTTTTACTGAATATCGATACATTCTGTAAGTGTATGGGTGCCTTTTAAACTGTGAGTTAACAACAACAAAATGGAATACATGTATAAAGAATTGATAATTATTATATTTACTTAATGCCGCAGTCCATAAAATATAATTCAATACACCTTCAATTGGCATTAGTTCTAATGAAAGTTAATGACGTGTATTCCACTGAAAAGTGTTTCTTATTTACGAAAAGCATTTTATAATGTTTGTGTTCGAAAACGCTTGGTACGAACATATACACTAATTGTACAATTAGTGTACGTGCTGATTTACTCCAGAGGCATCACCAGCCATCTCTCGCAGATAATTTTACTATAAAAAGTTACCAAAATTTACAGATTTCAATGCGTTTTTTTTGTAATTTGATCGGTAAGATGTCCATTGGACACAATTTCTGCATAGCTTTATTTTATTTACATATTTCTGGACTGCTACTTTAAAAGCCAGAATTGCATCACTATGTCTGCACTTTGGGTCTGCTCTATGCGCATTCCACGTTTAAATGTATCCTAGCTATCTCGTTATAGTTACTACTGAGTAATTAAAATTAATGTGCTTGATTTCATATTTTTAGAAATTAAACACTGTAAAAATTGCATTTGATTGTTGAGTGCTGGGTCAAAATTTTAATTTTCACAAATCATACTATACATACATATAATTCTTTGAAAGTATCAATTTATTATCAATCCTGTGTATGTGGTTAACATCTAATGAAGAAGTATGAATATATTTAGAATCAGAATCAACTGTGATACTACATGGCTTCCAGCCAGCTTGATTGAGCTCAAGCTGTAAAGCAAATACAGCAAACATTATAATGCTGTTTAACTTATTTCCCAAGTTGACAGAGAATATTGCATGTCTGCCTAAAAACAATGCTAAGTCTACTCATTGTCTGTCATTTTTGATACTGACGCACAAGCAAAATGACAATTGCTTACTTTTGTATCCTTATACAAACATTATGGATACGCCAGTCACTAAAGCCTCAGTCACACTGTACATTATGGATACGCCAGTCACTAAAGCCTCAGTCACACTGTACATTATGGATACGCCAGTCACTAAAGCCCCAGTCACACTGTACATTATGGATACGCCAGCCACTAAAGCCTCAGTCACACTGTACATTATGGATACGCCAGTCACTAAAGCCTCAGTCACACTGTACCTTATGGATACGCCAGTCACTAAAGCCCCAGTCACACTGTACATTATGGATACGCCAGTCACTAAAGCCTCAGTCACACTGTACATTATGAATATGCCAGTCACTAAAGCCTCAGTCACACTGTACATTATGGATACGCCAGTCACTAAAGCCTCAGTCACACTGTACATTATGGATACGCCAGTCACTAAAGCCTCAGTCACACTGTACATTATGGATACGCCAGTCACTAAAGCCTCAGTCACACTGTACATTATGGATACGCCAGTCATTAAAGCCTCAGTCACACTGTACATAACATTGTCTGTTCATGTTTGGCCATGGTTTAACCATGGTCAAACCATGCTGCAACCGTGGTCATAGAAAATGTTTTACCTCTGTTATGGATATGTTATGACCTTTCGGAACCATTCGGACCATGGTCAAATCAGTTCCAGATCATTTCCACAACATAGACATTACATGGTTATACGAGATTCTAAACAGATATGTTTTAGTCTTGGTGTAACAATGTTTCATTTCCAATACGTTGTCAAACCATGTTTTAAACATGGACAGATAATGTTCACATTGGAGTCATTTGTATTGCCAGTTTATGTCCAGTGTCTGGCCGGAGTTTTAATACCCCTATTGCCAGACCTGACTACAAATAAGTCAGTAGCTAAATCATTATTTCAACAAAGATTGGAAAACAGTGAAAACAGTCTCAAAACATTAAAGTATACTAATATACGAAATATTTGTCTGAAAAATTCTATACATTTCAATGATTTTAATTTTATTTTTAAAAAAATTGAAAAAATTGAACCAGATTTTCCTTGATATCAACCATTTCTTGAAATAATTCATACCAAAACTGATTCCAAATTCGAAATGTTTCTACAAGAAGTGGAACATTTTTATAAGCTGTTAAAAACATAATTTAATTGACATACCATGCAGTAAACTTCCATTTTCCCTCCCATTTGAAATTGACCAATCAGAAACGACATACTTGTACATTGAATTACTTTTTTTTTACAAATTCAAGAAGATCGAAATTAAACACTATAAACACAATTACATTCAGATATTCTATTATTTGGATAAAATACATACATAAATAAATAATATATTTTATATTAAATGTTTGCGGTTGTAAACATGGTCAAAACATTGTCACAATAGGGTCATTTTTCAATGCCAATGTTTTGACCATGATGTGACATTGTTCCAGACAGTCAAGTTAGAACTAACTTTGATAATCACTGATATGGACATGATCAAAACATTATCACAAGAGGGCCATTCCATATGCCATTGTTTTGATCATGAAGTGACCATGTTCCAGACAGTCAAGTTAGAACTGACTATGATTATTTACTGATATGGACATGATCAAAACATTGTTACAAGAGGGTCATTTTTCTATGTCATTGTTTTGACTTTGAAGTGACCATGTTCTAGATAATGCTGACTATGATAATAGCTGATTTGGACATGGTCAAAACATTGTTACAAGAATGTCATTTCATTGCCATTAATTTCTACGATGGCCAAACATCTCCATTTCATTGCGGACCATGGTCCAGACATGATCATCCATGATATGGCAATGTTCATTTCATTGCTGACCATGGTCCAGACATGGTCATCCATGATCTGGCAATGTTCATTTCTGCAGGGAACTCCAGACATGGTCATCCATGATCTGGCAATGTTCATTTCTGCAGGGAACCCTGGTAATTACAGGCTACATTCAGCAGACAAATCACTGCAATATTTTACAATGGTAATAAATATCTGGTTTGTACTTTAACCCAAAATTCCTTTAAGTCTTATGAGATATGGGCCCTAAGTTTCGAAAAGAAGGGGTCATAACTTTAGTGCTGAAGAGTAATTTGGTTGAAATCTGCTGAATCACATTTTAGATGTTTCTATTAAAATATTGGGAAAATGTATTTCTTAAACTCAACTGCTTGATGGAAATATGGATTCAGAGACCATTTTTTAAATACTTGGAAAATAAAGATCAGACATACAGCCAATAAAAAAAAAGATTTTTTGTTGTATAAACATTTTTCTAAATATCTAAGTCAATAGTTGAATTCATGATCATGAATACTTACACAGACATACATAACATCAACTGAAAATGCAAACAATAAACCTACACAAATGACATAAAGTTGTGTGTTTTGTTACATGTGCATGGCAAAATAAATATACCTTGCTATCTTGTGCATTTGACAGCTTAATGTATTTCTAATAGCATGGTGGAACAGAGTTTTTAATCTGATTCTCAACTAAGATTTCATAAAGAAATAACTTCTGCATTTTTGTAAACCATTGTATCTATGCTTTAAGCCTATTGTTTTTACAGGATGATGAATTATTTTGAACAAACTGACACCTACTTTAAACAAAGTGCTTATATATTCACACATTCTGACACCTCCTGGAGAATTTTTTATTTAGTATTTTCTAAATATCTAAATCAGTAGTTGATTTCATGATCATGAATACTTACATAGACATACATAACATCAACTGAAAATGCAAACAATAAACCTACACAAATGACATAAAGTTGTGTGTTTTGTTACATGTGCATGGCAAAATAAATATACCTTGCTATCTTGTGCATTTGACAGCTTAATGTATTTCTAATAGCATGGTGGAACAGAGTTTTTAATCTGATTCTCAACTAAGATTTCATAAAGAAATAACTTCTGCATTTTTGTAAACCATTGTATCTATGCTTTAAGCCTATTGTTTTTACAGGATGATGAATTATTTTGAACAAACTGACACCTACTTGAAACAAAGTGCTTATATTCACACATTCTGACACCTCCTGGAGATTTTTTTTTTTAGTATTTTCTTTCCAAATTCTCAAGAATGAAACACCTGGCCTTGATACTCATAGTTACACAAAAATACTAATTTCTAATTTTAATGGGTAACGCATTTATTGCTGTATAAGAGTCGCTTTTTATTACCAGACAATTAAAATGAGTTGCCACTGTAAAGTGACTCATAATCATTTATTCACCTTTCATAATAAAAGTCCAATAAATATCTTATCAATAACTTATTCTAACATGATATTCGCTAATTTTGTTATAGACAAAGAACAAAATTATCATTGTTAAACTACTCAATAAACAATGCAAAAAGTAGTCCTGACTCTGAGCAGAACATAAAATCAAGTTCACTTACAATTGCAAAAATGTTTGTCAGATAATGTCAGAATCAAAATAATTTCACATTATCGTTATTTATCGACCAATAAACAACTCTTTGTCGTTATGATGCTTGGCTATTAAACCACTCGGTCTAACGCCAGCGTGGTTTAATTCCTACGCATCCGAACTCCAAATCGTTGTTGATTGGCTTATAAACAACGATATATTGAAAATCATTTCTTAAAATGTTATCTGGCACAAGGTTGAAACTTGAAACATAGAAAAGGTATGTAAAAAAACAAACTTTTTTTATCTTTACACAACATGTTAGTGATGCAATGGTTGAAGTGAAAATGAACAATCTATCACCAGCACTACACTAAAGCATCCTGAATATGTTCAAATAATGTAAACAAATCAAATGTGATTTGACTTAATCTGATAGCCTTGAAATGCAGCCAGATTTCAGAAAGAGACATTGGCACAAGTTGAGGATTGATTGATGTTGATTGCTAAAAAGATATACAAGTTCACAGTATGGTAACAAGACAGGTGTTCACTGAAAGGTGCCAAACTGCCAGTTGTGGTTTGCCTTAAAGGTTTTAGGTTATCTGGGTCTGAGGACTGCTTTGGTGAACTGAGAAAGATTATCGAAATTTCACCCAGATTTAAAATGGTACACTCAGCAAAAGACTGTTGCCAATTTTCCATTTATAATGGTCATTTGTAATGATTTTTTTATAAATGCTTTTACGACAGACCATCAATTCAATTCAACTCTGATGTTGTTAAAAGTGTTGCCAAATATATTAAATATGCCTTATAAATTAGACTATCTATTACTATATAATATACATGTACATCACTTGTCATATGTTTGTAACTAATATGTTTATGATGGACTGTATCTAATGCGATTCGTTTTGCATTTGCACATAGTTCACATTGTTTTAGAACAAGTTCCGAAAGTACTGACCATGTATAAAATGTACATATGTAGATCACGTACTTTGTATTAATCTTGAATAAAGCTCTTGTCTTGTCATTTATTGCCATCTGGGCACAAACAATGCCATGTAATATTCAATGATTATTAACAAGAGACCTTTCCAGGTTTTGCCACAAAAAGTTTAACAGCTGGTACTGTAGTGCAGTGGTAAGTATGCAAAGTTTGTAAGCTGTAAGCGTTTTGGGTTCAAATGCCAGAAACAGGTACTTATAATTTATTTAATTATTTGATTTTTAATTTAATTTATTTAATTGATCATTTTGCTGATGTCATGACACAGAATGTCATCATCAACCTCGATTCTGACACAGAAGAGAGCTGCACCATTACTGCGAGCAAACCGAGTTTTGTGAATGCATGTTTATGTTAACAAGATTAATATACTTATAAAAAAAATATAAAAAAGGAATAAATACAAAATAAAGAAAAGAATGTCAAGAGAATAAGTGATGTTGAAGTAAAAGAAAATAACAAAAAAAAATTGCCAGGATTCAAACCACGGTCATTGTGATTCCAAGTCTAAAACACTATCCACCGCGCTATTCTTCCTGACACTTGTTGAAGGGTGTTTTTGTTATATGACTATGAAATCCATGCTTTAGACACTATATAAATGTTAAACCGATACAAATAGAACAGTTGAGCGCTCCCGGAGATTTAAGAGTGCCAGTTCAATAACATCACACTCTATGGATCTATTAAAGAATTCACTCAAAAGTGTTTGGATGATTGTTTTAAGTTTTTTTGTTGTTTTTTTCACATAATATTTTATATAAATATTTTGTAAAAAATCAAATAAAACAATAATGACATCATAATTATACAGTGCTTGCAATAGTCTTTTCCCGCAATCAGTGTTTTGTTTCGACTGTTGGCAAAATACTGTTGGTAGAGCAATTTGAGAGCTTGCATCACATGACCTACTTTTTGTCTCTGCGATGCACTAACAACTGAACTAACACACTCCATGGTCTATTTTTAGCCATTTGCGGATAAATGAAAATGTTTACCATAAAACATATTTTATTTCTTTTGTATTAAATAGTTTAATTGAATTAAAGGCTATATATTTGTAACTAATAAATCTTGCCAACAGTCTTTCTATGCTGTCAGTGCTTTGAATGAGGTATTAGGTACCTTTATCTAAAATTTTATCTAGACCACTGATAAAACAAAAAGTTACTATTAACATGTCTTAAATAACCAACAATGGTCAGGTTTGCAAATGATGACATAATAGTTACAAACCATGTAAGAAAGTCAACAGTGCTTGGTCAATTGAACAACACATAAATAGCAATAACAACATTACAGGCTTGTTCTTTGTCTCCTAATGAAGTCTTGCATATTTGTATCTAACAGTTGTATAGTTGAGGGATTAACACTTACAAATGCACAGAAAAAGACATAAATACTTATGACAAGTCATTAGGTTTATCTTATAATGAGGTTTTAGAAGTTTCCACTTCAGACATCTTCTATTGCTGAAATATTTATTGTGACTATCTTTTTACCAAGCAGTCCTGATGAAATTCATATTCTCATATTAAAACAAGTCAAAATCCAGTTGTTTGTTTGTTTTATCTGAACATCTACTTCATGAAAGACTACATTCGTTGTATTATGGTTTTCATGTATGAAACACAAATAAAAATATTGTGACACAGGGCACTGAATTTGTGGGCTGGGCGGGAGAGCAGATTCATGGTCTAGGGGTAACACACTGGCTTCACAACCCAGGAGTCACTTGTTCCAGTCCTCACTACACCCTAACCTACCAACTTGTATTTCGCATGTCAGTGTTAAACTGAAGTGCAGTGTACTAGGTGCTTCACACCAGACAATAAATGACCCAGGGTCTCCTCTGGAACCAATGTAGTAATATTACTGTATCCTCCAACTTCCCCCAAAGAATACAACTAACAAGTTGTCTGGGGGTGATCAACATAAACATTATGGGAGAGAATCCCAGTTTACTAGATAACAAGAAATGCCTTCAGAAAAGACAATCAGCATATAAATTAATATTGAGATGTCATTTTTTTGCCCTAAATATAATACAAGAGGACCAAGCAGTGACTTCACGGACCCCATATTTTTCATTCCCTACTAAGGAGACTTCTCGGACACTAGATTTTTTGGACACTATAAGAAAACGTATCGGCCCCCAAAATTAATTTGAGAAAAACTCTATAATTATTAATATATACAATAATTTTTTAACACAATGATAAAATATTAGGAAATATAAGCTCAATCAAATTTGTTTTGCTTATTTGTCAGAAAAATACCAGAAATTTACCACTTTATATTTTGTGCTTGCGAGCTCAACAGGCAATATTGTACGTTGTGACAGACTGTCGTCCCCGTGAATTGTAGCATGATAATTGCTATTTATAGAGCGCGCCGATTATGTAGGGTAAACAATATGGTTATTTCATTATGTGAATGAATATAACATTCTGATCATGACATACAATGAGTAAAATTTTTCATAATTATGTTCATTTCTAGATAGTATGTCAAAGATATGTTTATAACTTTAATTTAACTGCTTATGTAAACAATTATGTACATTTTTAATCCCCAAAAGTATGCAACAGTTATTGGTATACGTTAAACCATTGTTTGAAGTTTGCATTCCCTAAAATTAGTAAATTTGCCCAATTCTATTGGCATTCAATTTTCCTGCTGCATAATTATCGCAAGAAATCTAGGTCAAAAGTGATCTTAGACAGCTACGCCGAAAAATTAACCGCATACACATGTGACAGTCACCGATATGGTTCAAAATTAATAGCAATTGCAACCAAAATATTCCATGACTGCAACCAACATTGCCAATTATATAAACAACAAGACATGGCTGAACAGAGGAACTTAATTCATTAAAATAAACGAAAAGGTATTTGAGGTGTATCGTGGGAAAACCGGGCTAAATGCATGTGCGTAAAGTGTTGTCCCCTATTAGCCTGTGCAGTCCACACAGGCTAATCCAGGACGGCACTTTCCGCATTTATTGTATTTTCTGTTTCAAGGAAGTCTCTTCTAAACATAAATCCACTGTAGGCGGAGAGTGCCGTCCTGGATTAGCCTGTGCGGACTGCACAGGCTAATCCGGGATGACACTTAACGCACATGCATTAAGATCGGTTTTCCCACGACACGCCTCATATATACACATCTGAATGATTTTCTTACCATAACCACAAATCACTCAGTTCTTACCGGCAATAATTGACATGTCAGCGCTTGTCAAATAAAATGTCTCATTACAATTACAAACTGTTAACAAGGACACGTTTGCATAAAAACCATTGTTCAACCTGACAGAAACAGCTTAAACACTTGTACACCAAATGCTCCTTTTATTACATAAGAATTCATTCAATGTTTAGTGTTTCCTGTACATTACTACATTACATTAGGTTTTATACATGTCCATTCGGTCAGAACTAGAGAATGATAACATCATAATTTTAATCCTACTTAGCGATAGCTTGAAATCGGTCCAAGGTGGTTTTCCTGTAACTTTTTAAAAAAAATAATAACAATGCTTTTTTATGTCCTTTAGTTCTTTAATAATGCATGTTCCTTTTGCGGACACCATTATAATTTTAAGCAGGATAAATGGGCCCTACAATTCGGCAGCTGGGATGGTGAAAGGTGAGGCTTGTGATGGCCTAACAATGTCAGTGCAGAGACATAATAGTTTATAATCAAACACAAAGCATCACTGTTTTATACTTGTGCATTTCTTATTTTGATACAATGCTATAAATATAGGTCTTACTTATTACTTACGCTTACTGAGTAAAGTCAACAATGTTGCAGTAAATAATTCGAAGTCCAGTTCATCATTATTTTCACTGAGGTGTATTTAATTACAGTTCAAGTCGGAATAAAAAACATTTATGTTGCTTAAGGAATGTGTCACATTTCAGCAGAGTAAAAACTGATAAGTAATGGCTGATGGCAAAATTAATAATGTCAACGGGATATTAATTGAAACACTTATTCCTGTGTGCTCTATTTGAAAACCTGGACCCATAAGTTTTAATTCCAAAGCTTTAAAACTGTCAACAATTGCTTGACATAAAGAATACTTTTTTTACCCTATGTATTACTTACACGCTTAAATGACAGTTATCACTTTGGCACCTGTCTAATGCCTTTCTAATACAGTCCAAATGAAAAAATAATCTTTTTGTAACTACCTTGACTTAAATTTCGAGCCCAACCCTCAATGAATGTTTTTCACTGAAATGTTAAACTGTGATTTACCCTGGCCACCCAGGCCAATGGTCTGTTATGTAGCATGTTTTTTGCCAACATGAATATACAATTTATCAATGACATGCATGACTCTCTTACAACAATACAGCATTGTAAAACATTTTTTGAAGCAAGTATTTTTCTTTTTGTGTGTCCTTTAGGAATACACTTTCTTTGTTGTTGCTGGTTGTGGTTCCTGAAGATGATAAAATTACATCTAAGGTAATATTCCAATTCCACCTTGATCAGATGATGGTGTTGCTTTCAACCTTTCTGCTTTTGTTTCTTTGGATTTTTTGCCCTTTTAACAGTATTTCAGTCATATCATGGCGGTCAGTTAACTTACTCACACTTTTTCTGGGCAAGCTTAGCCCATCTAAGCAGTTTACCAGTACTAAGTGCAGATACCTCCCCTGTCAAAATGGACTTCATGAGATCAATAATTTTTCATGCCATAAAGCATTATTCATGAAGTATTCTTGAAAACCTCTAATAACAAACTTCATGAAGTTTTATGCATGAAGTGATTTAAGGTACACTTCATGAAGGCGTCATGCATTACTGACATTCTAGAAACATTCATGAAGCTTGAAAAAGAATAGATCAAGATTTTTTTATGAATACCACCCTTAGCTCTGATTTCCGCATTGCATTTAAAGAAGAGCAGAAAATGCTGAATAGATGCGGAAATGTTGCGGAAATCATCAGTTTCCCCAGATTCTCCACATATTTTCCGCAAAAATGATTTTGGCTTTGCGGAGAAATTTCTTATATGTGGAGAACATGTGGAGAGTATGCGGAATATTGACACTTAGAAATGTTACAGATGCGGAAATTCTGACTTGGACATTTTCATGATGCGGAATAGTTATACTTTGAAAAAATCACAAGCTTGTTAATCTATTTATTAAAACAGAAGCTGTTTGTAAAACATATATGCCCCGTCTAGGTCAAAAACAATTGTTAATATCAATTTGGTGAGAATTGTTGAACATACACCCATGAAACCACAAGTCTTAATTCTGTCTAATCTCTGTCTGAATAAATACTGAATACAGTCTGAGGACCTAACCTGGGACATAACCTGAACATCTATGTGAAAAAAGGGGCATATATCTGTCAAAATACAAAACATAGTTATGGGGAATGTAGAACTTGAAGCTGGAGTTCAGGACAAAGGTATATTCTAATTATCAAGTGAATAACTTATGTAATTTTGTAGTTACACAAGTTTTAATTATAAACTTTAACCTGAAAATCTATGTAAAAAAGGGACATAACTATGTCAAAATATAAAACTGTAAAACTGAGTTATTGGGAATGTGGCACTTGATGGAGTTGATGACATTTAAGGAATATTCTAAATTTCAAGTGAATAACTTTTGTAGTTTTGAAGTTACAGAAGTTTTGAATATAAACTTTAACCTGAAAATCTATGTGAAAAAGGGGCACAACTATGTCAAAATAGAAAACTCAGTTATGGGGAATGTGGCACTTGATATTAGAGTTGATGATAAAGGTATATTCCAAGTTTCAAGATTATAACTTATGTAAATTTGAACATACAAAAGGGCATAAATAATGCAATTTTATGACATTTACAGTACACCATACCATGCAAAATGCTATGCAGGATATGATGTCATTGATGATGTCATCAGTTGACTTTCATTGCTCAAGTCTGCAATGATTTAAACATGATTGTGATGTTAAAACAAAAATATCTATGAATACTGAACACTTGGAACCTGTGTCTGTAAGTATTACTTCATTTAAGTTACAAACAAGTCAATAAAGTGTAACTGATTTTGCACATTTGAAAGGGTTTGACATTTTTAAGCATTTGTAATATCGTAAAGTGACCTCATTCCGTGGGAGACCTCATTCCGGTGATTTGATATTTGGATGACGTCACACGCATGCGCTAATCCAATATTGTACACTAAAATGATTTTCAATTAAAATAATAATAAACATTACGAAAAACTGGAGAAAACATGAATAAATAAATTTAAATATCTAACCTGATAAAACCTATTCCATTGTACTATATGGAACGCCAAAACTGCCTTTTGTTGAGAGAAACTGATATGTTTGGTTAGTTGGCATTTGGATGAGTCAAGCTGGCATTATTTTGAGTCAAGTTGACATTATGTTGGGTCAAGTTTGCTTTAGGGTTGAATCCAGTTTTCATTATGTAGAGTCAAGTTGGTATTAGGTTGAGTCAAGTTAGCATTGTGTTGGGTCAAATTGGCATTATGTTTAGTCAATTTGACATAATGTTGGGTCAAGATGGCATTATGTTTAGTCACTATGGCATTAAGTTGAGTCAAAATGGCATAATGTTGGGTCCAGCTGACATATGATTGCGTCTGCTTGGCATTAAGTTAAGTCAAGATGACATTAGGTTGAGTCAAGTTAGCGTTTTGTTGGGTCAGAAAGCAATTTGATTGAGTCACGTTGTCATTATGCTGGGTGAAATTGACATTGGATTGAGTCAAGTTGACATTATGTTTAGCCAAAAGTATTATATGTTGAGTGTGGTATTTACTTAATGCCAAGTCAGTGTATTTTAATGTTGCGTTCCGGTAATCAAACCTTCGGTCAATATAATGCACTGTTAAGTGGTATGGTCCTTATGTTCGGTTCATAGAACAAACAGGCCATAAAGTAAAAACCACTCAACATATCATACGTTTGATATAACCTTATGCCGAATTGACTCAATCTGATGCCAACTTGACCCAACATAATGTCAACATGACTCAACCTTATGTCAACTTGACCAAACATGATGCAAATTTGACCCAACCCAATACCAACTTGTCTCATCATAATGAAAATAGGACACAACCTAAAGCAGACTTGACCCAACACAATGTTAACTTGACACAACATAATGCCAATCTGAATCAACCTAATGCCAACTTGACCAAACAGTATGTCAGCTTGACTCAACCTAATGATAAATTGACCCAACATTGACTCAATCTAGTGTTAACTTGACTCAACCTAATGTCAACTTGACCGAACATTATGCCAACTTGACTCAACCAAATTGCTTTTTGACCCAACAAAATGCCAACTTGACTCAGCCTAATGGCAAATAGACTCAATCTTATGTCAACTTGACCCAACGTAATGCCAATTTGACTCAACCTAATGCCATCTTGACTAAACGTAATGCCATTTTCACCCAACATTATGCAAATTTGACCAAACATAATGTCAAATTGACTCAACCTAATGTCAAATTGACTCAACCGAATGCCAACTAGAATCAACCTTATGCTATTTTGACTCCACCTTATGCCAGTTTGACCCAACACATAATGCCACCTTGACTCAACCTAATGTCATCTTGACTCAACATACGTCAACTTGACTCAACATAACGCCAATCCCACTCAACCTAATGCCAGCTTGACTCAAACAAATGCCAACTGACCAAGCATATCAGTTTCTCTCAACAAAAGGCAGTTTTGGCGTTCCATAGTACTAACATGTAATTCCATTGCCATTGCTTAACACCAGTAATCACTAAACACTGTTATTTCCAAGCAGACCACTGAACTAGGGTAAACACTAAACTTTGATTGACAGCTTCTTTCCCACCTATATGCTGGTTTCTACAGAGTACAGTCCCTTTGTTGTGTGTAAAGTTACGTCACCGGAATTAGGTCAGCATTGTTTATGCCAAACGATATTACAGTGACTGTGAATTTTATTCTTATTGCATTGGATTACTTTGTGCAATTTTTTTATTTTTTATTTTTATTTTTATTTTTTTCCGTTCAAAATATATTTTATTTTCCTCGTCAATAGGTGTGTGAGGGTCGAGGGCATCCCACTCCACACCGTACAGAGTTTACAAGAAATATATGCATATTATAACACATTTTATACATTTTACCATCAATAGCTTTTACATTACAATATAAACAATATTTGTTAATAAAAAGTTGACAATACAAAATTTCTAAGGTCCCATATCACAACTACTGGAAAAGGGGTAACAATAGTTCCCATTCTTTACTTTTACGCAAATCATTAAAATAGTTAATTTCATTTAGTACATGGCAATGCAAGGACAGGTACGATTTTGCTGCTTTAAGAGTGGGTCTAGTTTGGTTCATTTTACAATTATAAATAAACATTTTGATCAAAACAAATGTTAAGTTTAAGGGTCCATTTGTATTTGCATTTCCCAGTATAAAGGAAGGCATATTAAGAAAGTTCGAAAAATGATTACATCCAGAAAAAAATTCTGTTATTAACTGATTGACATGTTTACATTCCCAAAATATATGTTGAATAGTTTCACATTCAGTTTGACAGAAGGTACAGTTGGCTGAAGTGGCATAACCAATTTTAAATAAGAAGGAGTTTGTACCTATGATTCTATGTACAATTCTATATTGAAACCACTGTAAATTGGTATCCTGTGTAATACGAAAAGGCATATCAAAAATATGTCGCCATTCTTTTGTTTCAATAGAATTAAAAATGTTCGACCATTTATCTATACACACTGGCGAAGACTCATTTTTGCTAATTATATCATACATAGGTTTTGTACCTTTTGTGTTTTCTAAGATGGACCTTAGGCTAGTGGGAATAAACGGCTTCATAAAGTAAGTATCATAAGAGCTTCTAAGCTTCATGTATCTTGCAACTGCGTTAATAATTCCTAGGAAAAATAAGTAGTTTGGATGGAAGTTATATACTTTGCAGAAATCATCATAACTATAAAAGGTTAAAAGTTCAGCATTGTGCATCAAGTCCCCAACAAAATGAACGCCTTTTTCAAACCATGATTTAAAAAATACACTTTTGTTACCAATTGTTATGTCTGGGTTATAGAATATTGGATTTTGTAGCAAAAGCTGATTTTTAAGTGGTTCTTTTCTACAAAGTTCAGCAAATGATTTCAATGTATCTTTCCAAAATTCAATTTGTATCTTGTTAATTAAGTTTTCAGGATAGTCACTGCCACAGTTGTATAATTTTTGAAGATCAATCATTAAATTAACAATATTTATCCATTTTCCATTCCCAGTGACAATTCTACGGATCCATGAGCACTTCAGAGAGCTAACAAAGGAAAACAAATCAATCATCTTTAAACCTCCTTCAGTATATTCCTTTATTAAAATAGTTTTGCTAATTCGTGGTTTACCATTCCACACAAAATTAAAAAATAATTCATTGATCTCTGTTAACAAATTTTGTGGTGGATTAGGCAAGGAAAGAAAGAGATGATTTAACACCGGCAATGCTAAAGTTTTAATTACTTGAATTCTTCCTATCGGTGTTAAAATCCTTCTGGTCCAGTTTTTTAATAAGGCTTTTATTTTAACTATTTTGTCAGCATAATTTAGTTCTACCATTTTTTTAAGGTCAATGTGGAATGTTAAGCCAAGCATGTCAAATGTTTGTTGGTTCCAATTTAATTTCCATCTTGTTTTAATACTTTCGGAGCTAAACTTATTTTTACCTATCCAGACTACTTTCGTTTTGTCGAAATTAACTTTTAACCCTGAGTAGTGTGTGAAGTGTGACAATACATCTAAAGTTTCATTGAGAGATGCTGCAGAGCCATCCAGGAGTATCGAAGTGTCGTCGGCAAATTGTGACAATTTATATTCCATGTCATTAATTTTGATTCCCTTAATCTTAGGATTAGACCTTATTTTATTAGACAATATTTCAGCGCATAGTATAAAAATGTAGCAACTGAGCGGATCCCCTTGTCTGCAGCCACGTTGTATTGGAAAAAAATCTGATAAAAACCCACACTGCGTGACCGCCGATACTCCGTCTTTATACAATACATTAAACCATTTTATTATATCAGGACCGAAATTAAACCATGATAGAGTCCGATTAACAAATGCCCATGACAAAGAGTCAAAGGCCTTTTCAAAATCTATTAGCAACAGCAGACCCGGGATTTCATTTTCATCTGTGTAATTAAGTATATCGTAAATGAGTCTGGTGTTCTCTCCTATGAACCTACCCTTGATAAATCCAGTTTGGTCATTGTTTATTAGTTTATCTATATACAGTTTCAACCTGTTTGCTATGCATCCAGAACCGATTTTATATACAGTATTTAGTAACGTTATTGGCCGCCAGTTCTGTAAAAATTGTCTAGGTTTGTCACCTTTTGGAATGCAGGTAATTATACCTTGTGTTTGAGTAACGGATAAATTTCCACTTGTAAATGCATGATTTAAAGCTCTGCAAACGAAGGTGCCCAATTTTGGCCAAAATGCCTTAAAAAAGTCATTTGTAAAACCGGATGAACCTGGGCTTTTATTATTTGCCATGTTTTTTAAAACAATAGAAGCCTCATTTAATGTGATTGGCCCTTCTAAATTATTTAACTGTTCACTTGACAGTTTGGGTATTTCTATGTCATTTGCATAACTATTTAAATCTTCATCGTACACGTTTACCTTTTGAGACTGGTATAGTTTTTTATAGAAAAAGGCAGTTTCTTTTAAAATGTCAGATCGGTTATCTAGTACAATTCCATTATCATTAATTAAGTTGGTCATAGTTTTTGTCGTATAATTGTATTTTTCAAGGTTACAGAATAGTTTCGAGGGTTTTTCACCATTTTGAACCCATTCAGCTCTCGACCTAATAACGGACCCTTTTAATTTTTCATCATATATATTTTTAAGTTCAGCTTTTAAATTATTAATATATTGAACATTATCATCTGTGAGAGTTTTTTCTAGTTCTTCGATTTCGAGTTTAAGTTTCTTTTTACGATTGTTAGTCGATTTCTTCTTATAGGAACTGTAAGATATAGCTTTGCCCCTTATTTCCATAAGTAAAGTATCGAGAAAAAGTTGATCATCAATCGTGAATTGTATGTCTTGATCTTTTATATCAGACATGTTATCAAAATTATAAACGGGGAACATATATTGTTGTTTAATTTCGTTTATTTTTTTATTAATAGTGTTTAAGTAGACGATATCACCTAACAGATTATTATTATGCTTCCATAGACCTTTGCCATGGCTAAAATTAGTAAATTGTAAAGACATGATTACAATTGAGTGATCGGATTGGAAACTTGGTAGAATGTTTACATCGACGAATGCTGGTAATAAAAGCGGTGATAAAAGGAAAAAATCAAGCCTAGCTTGTTGTATGGGGTTTGTTCATCTCCATGTGTATCGTTTCGAAACAGGGTAGTTAACTCTGAAAGGGTCGGAAAGATTGCGTTCTTCAATATGCTTTATAACAGTTTGTCTTGCATTTTTATTATTCACTGTTTTATAATTATCGTAATCCAGATTTGGGTCTAATACTAAATTAAAGTCTCCACAAATCAAGAAAGAATCATTACTAATTGTGTCAATTTTCTGGAAGATATTGTTAAAAAAGTCCGGGATATCAGTGTTTGGCCCATAGATAGTAACAATGGTAATTCTGGTTTCACCGAGATTTAAATCAAGCAGAATAAAGTTTCCTTGGTCATCATAATAAACGTTATGTATTTTGTACTCAAGTTTCTTTGAAAGGAAAATTGCAACACCGCGGGAATTAGAAGAGCCATAACTCATAAAGCATTCTGCCCCCCATTCTGAGTAAATAGTTTTATATTGGTCGCAAACAAAATGTGTATCTTGAAGACACAATATGTCACAATTTGTATCTTTTAAATATTGAAATACTTGTAGTCTTTTCTTTATGCCCTGGATGCCTCTGCAGTTTAAAGATAATATTTTAAGGGAACACATTAACGAAAAGCATGAAATAGGTAATTATAGTTATATGTAAAAGCAGGTACATCGGTTTGAACGCAATAAGCATGATCTCCATATAAGGAACGGAAGCAACAAAAAAGTATAAACAATAAACAAACAAACATAAAAGAATACTGACTACTTTGACAGACAACCTAAGCATGGATTTCCTCTATAAACACTTAAAAGGAAGTTAATCATCGTGCATTAATATATTGGCATATATATGCAATTGGAAATATATCAGGTTTAGATACAACAATGTCTCAATAGACCAAAAATTTAAGAAATGTAGCAGTTGTATACACTTCTATTCAGGATATTTTGTGCAATTAAACAATTTTTAGATGCAATATACTGGAATTAAATAATTATTTGAAGGTAATTCATTTGTTATTGCATTACTAACACTGTTAAAGAGATTTTGCTCATTAGTCCCTTTATGTCACCGGAATTAGGTCACTGGAGGATATATTTTCGCGACCATATGCCAGGAGGCTTAAGCTGCATGTCTTCTTACTACTCACAGTTATGTTCCTTTAAACAACAATCGTTTGACTTATTATTATTGTTTTCCTTACAATATAATCCTTCCATCAATGTTCTATTATATAATGAGTTTGCAAAATGGAAAATCAGCACTTTATCATTTGTCTGTATTTTAATGTTAACTATGGAAGCACAATTGTACTATAAAATTGTGAAAAGTTGCATAATCATTATATTGTTTACTGTTCCTAACCACATTGTACTTTAAGGAGATTTTTAGACATAATAAACTGGAAAATGGAAAATAATGTATCTGACTGTTATACTTGTCTGCACAAAATTATGTTGTTTTATATTAGCACAATTGTACTGTATCATGAAAAAAGTTGCATTATAATCATTTCCAGTTAGATGTTTATAATATTCACATATTATTTAATGTCTGACAAACCATTTTAGGGGAGTAAACCATTGAACCTTAATAAATATCAAGTGCCACCTGAGTACTTAGTGTAAAGGTCATAATAATTACTGTATCTGTGGTTATAGTCTGAATGTAGTCTGAATAACTTGTCTGAATAGCCCTCTGAATATTGTCTGGACTGTTATGAATTTTGTCAGAATTGTTTCATTTTAAGTCTTTTTTTCAGCAATGTCAGAAATAATAGACGCATCCACAAATGTCAATTTCATTCAAATTAATCTGCAATATTATCCAATCATCGCACTTGGATATCATGTGTTTGGAGATTAAAATATTTGATACAAAAGAGCATGTGCATAATATTTGTGATATTCAAATGAGCACGTGGCAATGTTTGTGATTTTCGATGAATGGAAATTAATTCTTTAACAATAGCTGGGGAGTAGTTTTAACTATTTGTGGAAAGTCTATTCAAAGATAAGTCCGACTCAATTCAGACAGTACTTTTTCATGAGGGTAGAGAGCGGGAACAGCTTCAATGGCCAATTTTACATAAATTGACCCTTCACCAAATTTGATCAATACCATTTCTGCACCACTGAACAAGATCGCCACCAGCGCTAAAAATAGAAAAATCGTTAAACTATAGCCAAGGGAGGATCACCCAATTATTCCTCTAGTGTCAATTTTCTGTGGATTATTTCCACCTGCTGAAAAACAAATGGTCCATCATGTATATTTGTGAGTAGTCGTGATAGTTGTCACTAAAGATCCTACTGGAATCGTAACTGAACCGTAGGGCAAGCATAGAAATCCGTACAATATACGTAGCAACCGTACAGACGATTGCCTGTACGGTTTATCGCGATGTTACTATGCACTCACTATGTTTGCTACTTTGGTGTCACGATTATGCACGAGGCTTCGTGAGGTCCGAATCTTATTGAAGCGTAGTGAAGCGTGAGAATTTTTGGCTGCTTGTTAGTTTATCGTGATTAATCTTACTACAATCTTAGAAGAAACGTTAACAATCGCCTTTAAACGTCTGTTACCGTAGCATATACCTGACGCTAGTGTATTACAACCGTAATAGATCCCATCATATCTTGGTAAAACCGTGGTGAATCGGTTACAAGTGTCATTGATATTCATAGTCTCGTCCTACAACAACCGTAAAACGACACAATCGGGACACTATGCATCCCAACTAATCAGGCTTACCATGTCCACGATCAACTGCGGGTTATCGTAGCCAAAATCTGGACAGTGTGACCGGGGCTTAACTGACAACCGCCCTACTTGAATCAGAGGTAGGGGAAGAATGCCCGTAGAAATAATTTCATGACCAATGCCCACACAAGTTATTTGGCCTGGCTGGGGCTCGAACTCACGATCCCTGGTTTGACAGTCCAGGGCTCTACCAACTGAGCTAGCCGGGTTCGGCATCTTTCTGGACCTTCAGTGGATGCCAGGTTGTGGTTGGGATACAGCATCATACTGCCTTTGGGACACCAAATTATCTGTATGGGTTTACTCCTTTAGCTTTCCCATGGATGGGTGCAACAGCAAAGAAGGTTTAGGAATCAGAGGTTTTCCTTCTGCTAGATGAGCTGCATGGCAGGGCTGACGGGCCCCATCTGCCCATTACTCATGATGGCAGATGACGTAGATTGAAGAACAGTTTCGTTCCAGCAAAATAAATCAGTCATACCCTAAATAAGTATTCCCACATATCAATGCAAATCTTATAATTATATCTGTTGTCATTTTCATATAAATAATAAAACAACACAGTTTCCATGATCCCTGATAAATAATACAGTTTCATTCATTGCTTTTCACGCCAATATTGTAAGATTAACTTAATAAAACAATCACTTGAGATTTTAGTTTGGTATGGAGTCCAATACTGACGACCCAAATAAACATACTAAAATTGGCAATAATTTTATTTTTTATTTTTTTTTATTTATTTTTTTCCTTTTTTTTCTGATTCTCACTATTTATTCGTTTACAAGTACATATATATATATATATATATATATATATATATATACAAAGAATACAATATACATGGCAATACATAGCAATAATTTTAAATTAATTGCATTATGATGTTTTAAAATATCTAGTCCTGTCACATTAAAAAGTCTATGATCTTAAAGACAAACATACTGAGCCTAAATTTCATCCACAAAACTTCCAATGAGAAACCTGATTCAGTAAATAAAAAACACAAATTTTAAATCATTTTTTTATAAAATTACTTTCAGAAAATGTAATTAATAAAACAAGAAATGTCTTTAAAAATGACAATCGGAGTAGAAATTAATGTTGAGATGTCATTTTTTTGCCCTAAATATAATACAAGAGGACCAAGCTGTGACTTCACGGACCCCATATTTTTCGTTCCCTACTAAGGAGACTTCTCGGACACCAGATTTTTCGGACACTATAAGAAAACGTATCGGCCCCCAAAACTAATTTGAGATAAACTCAATAATTGTTAATATCTGTACCGTGAATAAACGGATCATATACCGGCCCATGTTTTCACCAGTGATACATGAATAAGCTAAATACTGGTGATTTACGTAAACATAATTGATACATGAATTTGTCAGTCAAATTTAACAAATTAACATTGTCAGAAAATAATAGCAGGAATGAATGAGCAGTAAGTTCATGGATTCCCTATTTATTGCAATTCTCGGGTTTAGGATTCTCCAGCCGCTAATTGAGGCGTGTGTATAAACACAGCTTTACCGCTCGCTATTTTTAGAACGATTCTCCTGAGTAAAATTGTTCATAATTATGTTCATTTCTAGAGTGTATGTCGAAGATATGTTTATAACTTTAATTCAACCCCTTATGTTAACAATTATGTAAATTTTTAATCCCCAAAAGTATGCAACAGTTATTGGTATACGTGAAACCATTGTTTGAAGTTTGCATTCCCTTAAGTTAGAAAATTTGCCCAATTCTATTGGCATTCAATTTTCCCGCTGCATAATTATCACAAGAAATCTAGGTCAAAAGTGATCTTAGACAGCTACACTGAAAAATCAAAAATAGAGAAAAAAAATTATGCAATTATTTTAATTTTTAAGTATTTCTCCAAGGTTTCATTGAGACCACATCTCCCATGAAATCTGATTGATCACTTCTCATAATGATGAAGCTATCAACAAATTTAATTATTCTGTTTCAGGTGATATCTGTGCAATGTTGGGAGAAAATTTATCCCAGAAACTAAATCAAATGAACTTATTCTGCTTTAAATCAGGAAGTGTTAGAATTCATTTTTCTGGTGAATGCAGGATTATCTAATGAGTTAAAAGTTGACAGCCAAATCCTGGGCAAAGTATTCTTACAATGAATTTCTAAAGAAATTACCCCCTTGAGGCCCTTTTCCTTGACATAGTCCCTTTAGGGCTCTGGGGTCATATTCCAGAAACATCTTGAGTGAAATTTTATCCTTAGCCATAAAATCGCATTTTTCTTAAGCATTTTATTGCATTTATACATGAAATTTCTGCTAAATGTTCAAAAATTATCAACATATTATTAACTAATATTTACTTAACTGTAATTGGAATCATTTATTAATGTGTAGTTTAACACATATTACCTTACAAAGATTGGAACTTAAGTGAAAATATTTCAGATAAACTTAAGATGTTTCTGGAATATGGCCCCAGATCTTCAGAATTGATTTTTAATCACATATACTGTAAATAAACATGGGTTGTAATGCTGTGTCAAACCATATGAAACACAAACAACTCATTAAGAACGTAGGTTTCTATTTATTATTTATTATTTTAATTTTTTTATTTGTTTTGTTTTAGCTTGTCTTGCCTTGCGGTGTGTACTTCATTTTAGTTTATTTCTATAGAGTACTTAGAGTAAATCCAACATGTAACTTCACGGAAAATTCAAAACATTTTATCATTCAGTAAAAAAAACACAATTTAAACCATAAATCAATTTTTGACATTTAGTAATGAAATAGCATATTAAAATGTAATTAAAACCATAATCAACCTGATAATATCAATTATCATTATCAATTTACTAAGGCACTGAATTTCTGTGCAGTAATTAATGCAGACATTTATACCCATTTACAGTTCATTTTAACCGCATCACATGCATAATAAATTCATTGTATTTCAAAAGAAGTTGGCAGTTTGAATTATTAGGCAAGACAAGAATGCCAATCTGATGTACCGAAAAACACATTATTATAAAGTCTTGAACTGCATTTTTCAAAAAGAAAAATGAAATTTCAAGAATTCAAATTATCAGCAGTCGAGCCTCGCCCTACTTGCAACCTCAGGTATGTCAGAATTCAGTCTCCTGAAATCTGCAGTAAGTAAACATGTCAACTTAAAACGGTGATTTTTTTGTCCTAATCTCAGCTATTGCTCAATGTTTACAATCCTGAAATGTGAAAATCTTAAAATCATGAATGAAAGTGATTAGCCATGTATAAAGTCATCTACAAAATCGTAAGTCACCAGGTCTTGCTTACTCAAGCATATTTATTTAAACATAGTTAAGTTTATTAACCGAAAAATACATTCTGCGATATGACACAAATGGACCTTAGAGCGATGGTCAGCTTTGAATGATGGACAGCCAACAAACATGGTACAAGTCAGGTAGTGACAAATGTGCCTGGGTGGCCGTGAGCCACCGAAATGACTGGTACTATTGAAATGATCACAGCTGGACCAGACGACCACTGCAACCATACTGACCAATGCTGGACTGCCTTCAGCAATACTAAATGTCAAACTGCCAGATGAGAGATAACAATTGTTGTTTTCATTAGTAGACACATTAATATCAACAAAACCATATTCAGTGTTACTGAAGTTGCATTTGAACATTTTTTCCAAGAATTACGTATAATTACCAAAACCTTAATGTGATTGTCCTTTCATTAAAAACCACAAAATGCAGCATAAAGTATAATTTGTCAACTGACAAAACGCATATTGCTGGTTTAACTAGCGGTCACCTATCCAGGCAGTAACCATAGCGGATGTTGCTTAACTTCACAATGCAGTCAGTACACTGTAACCGGTCAGTACACTGTAACCAGTCAGTACACTGTAACCAATACACTGACAAGCTAGCTCAAAGCTACAAGGCTGTTGGAAGTTTAGAAATGTCCAGCTTCCTGTCAGAGCTCTGTGAGACCTTCTCACTTCTCCAGCTCTCTTGACCTCAATCCCCTACATGCTCTGTTCTCTTAAGAGAAATTGGGAGCTTGTCCAAGTATACTTTGATCTGACAACATTGATATAACAAGCGGTCACCCATCTATGGAAGCTTCCTGGTGCCAGGTGTAACAATAAAAATAAAGAAAAAATACTCAATATTAGAAAACTTATCTAGTAATTACAACTTTCTGTCTCATAATTATGACTTGGTATCTCATAATTACGACTTAGTATCTCGTAATTACGATTGTTTCATCTTATAATTAAGACTTGGTATCTCGTAATTATGACCTAGTATCTCGTAATTACTACTTTTTATCTCGTAATTACGACATAGTATATCGTAATTACGACTTAGTATCTCGTAATTACGACATAAACAGTCGTAATTACGACTTAAGAGAGTAGTGATGACGCATAAGCCAAGTGTGATATAAGCAGTCTATTGTAGATTGAAATAATACAAATAGTACACTGTCTGCCTGTCTGTCTGTCTGTCTGGAAAAAATACATAAGATATAATTCTAATGTTGATACCTTCATAAAATAAATAATTTTTCATAATGTTATCATTGCTTTTACTATAAGTAGTAGTAGTAGTAGTAGTAGTAGTAGAGCAGTAGTAGTAGTAGTAGTAGTAGCAGCGGCAGCAGCAGCAGCAGTAGTAGTAGTAGTAAAGGCAGTAGTAGTAGTAGTAGTAGTAGTAGTAGTAGCAGTAGTAGTAGCAGTAGTAGTAGTAGTAGTAGTAGTAGTAGTAGTAGTAGTAGTAGTAGTAGTAAAGGCAGTAGTAGTAGTAGTAGTAGTAGAAGTAGTAAAGGCAGTAGTAGTAGTAGTAGTAGAAGTAGTAAAGGCAGTAGTAGTAGTAGTAGTAGTAGTAGAAGTAGTAAAGGCAGTAGTAGTAGTAGTAGTAGTAGTAGTAGTAGTAGTAGTAGTAGTAGCAGCAGTAGTAGTAGTAGTAGTAGTAGTAGTAGTAGTAGTAGTAGTAGTAGTAGTAGTAAAGGCAGCAGTAGTAGTAGTAGTAGAAGTAGTAAAGGCAGTAGTAGTAGTAGTAGTAGTAGTAGTAGTAGTAGTAAAGGCAGTAGTAGTAGTAGTAGTAGAAGTAGTAAAGGCAGTAGTAGTAGTAGTAGTAGAAGTAGTAAAGGCGGTAGTAGTAGTAGTAGTAGCAATAGTAGTAGTAGTAGTAGTAGTAGTAGTAGTAGTAAAGGCAGTAGTAGTAGTAAAGGCAGTAGTAGTAGTAGTAGTGATAGTAGTAGTAGGAAGAGAAGGAAGAGAAGAAGAAGAAGAACTGCTACTGCTGCTAATTTTAAAGCCATTCAAGCAAGAATAATTTAAGCCCAATTCGAACAACGATCGAATTTGAAGGTCCATATCAATTCGTCTGTAGAAAGTAAGGTCACGATACTATTTCAATGTATGAAATACTGCTTCGATCACATTTGACTTTTATACAGTTTTATCTCGTAATTATGAGATAAAGAGTCGTAATTACGAATAAGAACTCAAAATTACGAGATAAAAAGTCGTAATTACGAGATACTAAGTCGTAATTACGACATACTACATCGTAATTATGAGATACAAAGTTGTAATTATGAGATACTAAGTCGTAATTACGAGATACTAATGCGTAATTACAAGATACTAAGTCATAATTATGACTTCTAAGTCGTAATTACGAGATAAGTTTGTTAATATTGATTAATTTCTATTTATTTTTATTGTTACACTTGGCACCAGGATACTTCCATACCCATTCAGGTCGTAACCATCATGCCAACGCAGTCAGTACACCCACATCACTGAAAAGTTAGCTCAACAGCAAGGCTGTTGAAAATGACCATATTCAATACATTGCATGTTGCACATGCGCACTGCCCAACCTTCAAAACGAATTCATTTTGGGGTTGTAGCGGATCGCTAACAGTAAGATATTTTATTTCGATAATGACCATTTATTCTTCACTACAGCTAGGACTATGTGATATTTCAAACTTACTTTGTTTCCTTCTTTTACAAGCCTGTACTTTAAAGGTACAAAAACACCATTTCAAACCAACAAACATAACAGGGCAATTTAACACCCTTTTTGAGATGTTTTGTGCATGCCAGCTGCTAGTACATATTTTCAAAACACAATTGGCTAATAAACCGCAAGCAAATCCGTTTGTATGAAATTTTATTACTGAAGTTCTGACAGCTATAAGATGCTTGCCATTCAAAAAATCACTTAACGATGTGTCAGATGTCGTTTTTGTACATTAAAATGACATGCAAAATTCCCGTAAATCTAAAAATAAAAAAACTCTGGCCTTAGTGGTTAGTAACATAAGTTGAACTTGATCTGTATTTATTATGTTACACCTATGTACCAAAAATAAGTTAAATATGTGAAGCCTTTCATGAGTTATTGTCCATGTTTTTCAGAATTTAAGTCAAAAAGGGGGTCTGTTTCAAAATTTAGTGGTTTGTAACCAAAGTTGAAATTGACCTGTATTTAATGATGTTACACATGTGTACCAATAATTATTTAAATAGGTCAAGCCATTGTTGAGTTATCGTCAGGAAACCATGTTTTTAGGGAATTTAAGTCAAATAAAGGGCCATAACTCTGTCAAAATTTAGTGGTTTGTAACCAAAGTTGAACTTGACCCATATTTTATGATGCAACACATGTATACCAAGAATTATTTTAAAATCTTGAGTTATCATCCAAAAATCATGTTTTTAGGGAATTTTAAGTCGAAAAGGGGCCATAACTGTCACAATTTAGTGGTTTGTAACCAACATCGAACTTGACCTGTATTCTATGATGTTACACACGTGTACCAAAAATTATTTGAATATGTCAAGCCTTTCTTGAGTTATCATCCAGAAACCAAAAACCAACAGACCGACGGACCGACAACCTCACTCCTATATACCCCACCTAAACTTCGTTTGTGGGGGTATAATAACTAAATAGGCTAATTTTAGATAATCATGGGCCACAACTCCACAATTCCTGAGGCCATTTGGCTGATTATTAAACCTGGCCAAGATATTATGCCCACATATATCATGAAGTTTGATGAAGATTGGATGAACAATGTTGGAAATAAAGAGCAGAAACCGCTAAAATGGCAAATTTCAGATAATTCAAGGGCAATAACTCCATGATTCCTGGGCTGATTTGACTGGTTATCACACATGGCTGCGATATTATTATAACAAACATTTTCATGAAGTTTAATGAAGATTTGATGAAAACTGTTTGACTTAGAGAGCGGAAACAGCTAAAAAGGCCAATTTTAGATAATTCAAGGGCCATAACTCCACAAATCCAAGGGCGATTTGGCTGATTATCGAATTTGATCTAGATATTATACCCACAAACATTTTCATGAAGTTTAGCGAAGATCAGATGAAAACTGTTGAACTTATAGAACGCCAACAAAAGTGGTCTACCAACTGACCGACAGACAGACAGACAGACAGACAGACAGACAGACATAAGCAAACCAATATACCCCCCCATCTTTGATGGGGGCCATAATTATATAACTTAGACCCATATACGAAAGAGATCAATGTATTTAGACAATAATATACGGCAGAGCTGGTCGTTGACGTCGCGCGATTGGATTCTCTTCGATTATCGAAAAATCGGCCGCGGCCAATTATAATTATATCGGCTCAGCGGAGACGCGTAACGGCCCGTAATCAACGTCAAAATGTTACTATTTTTAGTAACACTATGTATTATTGGCTGGTATTGCGCTGATCAGTGTGCACCAGCAACGATATTCATATTATCAGCAAACTTATTAGCATTAAAGGCACTTTTTTTTTTAAATATTAATAAACATCATAACTGTGTAAACTTAGACATTTGGACAAAAGTAATTCAAATATTTTATCAAGAAAGCATAAACATAGGAAAACAATATGTGCCTGCACAGGGGCTCGAACTTACTACCTCCAGATAAAAACTCTGTAGTGCCACTAACATATTAACATGTTTTTTTTACTCTATGTAAGTAATGCACATATGTAAAAAATATTAAAGAAAAGTACAGAAGTGTTCCCCTTATTCAATTGTTTTGCATTACAAACGCTTGCTATAATTATATCAATTTCAATTGATCAGGCAACAAAAATAATTTCTGTGTTTCAGGCAACCCGACCCTACCAAGCAAAAACTCTAAAGTTTTTAGCGTCGATTGTTTTCCGTGAAATCTGTCTTATTCGTCATATTTAAGATAATTTTCAATGTTTTTTGACTGAAATGTGTCTGAAATGTGTATTTAAAAACAAGTTGAAAAAAAAACTCAATCCCGACCCTACCAAACTTTTTTGAGACAGTTGCCCGAAACACACAATTATTTGTTTTGGCCTTTTGCATTAACAAATTCTTTTTTCCATAATATTTCTGCTTCAGGACTGTAATATCCTTTCTTTTTATATAATATTCTTTTATTTTGTGAATCTGTGAACAAACAATGAAAATTTTCAATTTCCCAATCTGTGCTGGGTCCCTTTTAAACAGTAACAGAAACATATTTTTCACTTTTTTATGAAAAGCTATTGATATAGTTTGTAAGTCATTATATCTGATTTGTTTCTGGTACTGTGTTTCTGTAAGTCATACGATATCAGAACTAATTCTACTGAAATAGTTTATCTCCTACTCATAAATATGAAAGGTTTATAAACAAAACCGGAAAACTGAGTAAGGCTTTCCCCTCCCAGCATGAATTACCTCTGTAAAAGTGTTTTCAAGATGTACAAATGAGTCAACAAAGATTTCTGCACAAGACTTGTAACTGTTGATATATTGAGTCATGCAGAATCAAACAACTCAGTAAATTGCCAGGTAAAAATTGAACAAAGTGAGTAATTTTACCCTCATAATTTACAATCATTGATAACCAATTAGCACTCCACAAAGATACACTACAACACTTGTCTATTGTATTAGTCTACTCCATGTGATTTATAATCTTGGAAGAAAAGGTTGGAATAGTTTTGGCACAACTTTTTTGGGAAAATGACAAAATAGAGATGCTTAATTGATTCTTTATTTTTGCATCATATTTTTGCGGACATTGACTTAATTTGCTATTAAATATACAACTCTTCTAACTTAATTTGTGGCAACACTAAATGAATTTTAAATAGAGACTGTCTTATTCATTCAGTATCCCATGGTTACATTGAAGCACAGTGGCTTTAAAGGGACTATGTCATCGAAAATGGCCGCAAGGGGACAATTTCTTTTTTAGAAATCTGATTTTTGTATATTAATTCTGGCATACAATAAAGGTTTAAATAGGGCATATGTAATGGGGAAAGAATGTGCGCATTCTTATATAAAAAGCAATTTATAATATAGGTCGAGTTTGTTTGGCCCTTTTTCTGTTGACATTTTGACATCAGAATTGTGAATATTTAGTATAACCATAGTTTAGACACGACTCCTTACCAAGCATTATAGCGCAGTTGGCAAAACCACTGTCTAATGTCATTTCGTCATATGGCTGCTAAGTTGTGAGTTCGAATCCCCCTTGGGGTTTTAATTTTTCAGACTTTTTGTGCTATTTTGTTTTTATTAAAAAACTCATTGTGTATTATATTATTATTTATTTATTTATAACAGATGTCTTAGTATAGCGCATGTCTATCATATAATAGGCCTGTCCCAAAACTAGGTGATCTCCCTTGGAAATTACCTCCCGTTATTGCGAATTCACATCTGCAAATTTGAAACCTGACTTCTGGCGACTTTTTTCCTAGCTTGCCATATAAAGTTTTATAGATCTAAGACCAAGCGGCTTTCAAAACTTGTAATGGACATTCTTTAAAACCATATGTTTTTGATTAAATATTTAAAAAATTAATAGAGGATATATGTTACCAGAATGAATTATTAGAACTAAATGCAGTATCATTTTAAACTAATTTCTAAGGCCTCATGTCCGTATGACAGGTATCCGGAAAAAATGTAGTCTCCTTGCCTGGTCTTAAACGGTTATCTTCCATACATAGATACCATGAATGAACACATGTTCTCTCAATGGATGCTTAGAAATCTGTCTGAAAAGGGGTTCATAAAAATACCAAAGCCACAATCCACAGGGATCTTATCAAATTGACCTTAGAACAATACTGCTAATCCGATGCAATGCATAGATGATAACGATCTACATGAAGAGACAACTAACATGTCACACTTCGTCTCCATTGTTTGTGTCTCAAATTAAAGTTTATCTCACATTTTAAAATGTTGTTGTCTCCGTTGTTGTTTTTTGCATATCACCATATGACATTTCGCCACCTTATTGAAAAGGACAGAACAGATATAAAAGCATGAAACACTTTCTCAAATTAATCAATTGGTTTAAATTAAAGAGTGAAATAATATAGCACAGCATTTAATTTTAATTATGAAGAATTGTAAGGTGGTATATATTTAAGAGCTCATTGTATGGATATTGCCTGCTTCGAAAAATAAAATCTTGTTTGTTTACCACGATTATGACAGAAATGAAGAAATAATCTCTTTAATACATCAATTACAACATTTAATGAGGAGTGACATCATCTTCAGTTATTGTAACATTGTGTTAACATTAGTAAAAGTGACAATTGTTTGTTACATCATATTTCAAGATTATAACGAAGCACGTTCAAGCACCGTATAATATTTAGCACACAACAAGAATATCTGCAACGAAAATAGCTTTAAAGTTAAACACAAATGTGTATGGAATTTAAATAACAAGTTGCTGTCAAAAACATCGGAATAAAGCTCATACTTTCTGTGATAATACCTTATTTTCGTAATTTTAGTCGCCAGAAGAATGGTAGCTTAGAGTTACTTAGCAAAATCATTTTACTAAAAACAGCTTGATTTATTTTATTTAATAATGCAAATGTAATACTGTATGAAGGCATAGGTTGTTTAGATACTGGAATCGTTATTTTTGTGTTTTATTGCATAATAACCTTTACACATACTGTGTAGTTTGTTTGTCAATCTTCAAAGAGTAGGCTAGACAATATTGTTAAAAAACAAAATAATAATTTAATTAAATTGATAAATAAAGTACATGATGTTTATTATATACGTATGTTAATTTTTGTAAATTCATTTTTATGAAATCAACACAATTTTAAGATTGAAAATCAAATATATTGTAGGTTTTTCGGTAAACATGAATACGCTTACTCCACCTTACAGGTTAGATACCAGTAATTCCAATTCCCATAGGGTCCCATTATAAAACGGCAAACTTTCCAAGCATTTTTCTAGCATTTCCTTTATTTCAAATTGTGCAAGCCTGGTATCAATTTAAAGATCAAGCTGTCCTCTTCCAAAATTTGCAAAAACAAAGATATGTCACGTTACTTCTAAGAAAATGCATCTCACTTGAATGCAGGCACCGGTAGAAAACGGTTTCGGCAGTCCTATTTCGACAAAAACCCCATACCAGAGTAAACACACCCTAAAAGTTCACCTTTCATGTTAGCCTCCAATGAAATGCACCAAAATGTTGCAGACACACATAGGATAATAGAAATAACCACAAAAGGCATGTCTGAGATACCTAAATGGCTTTTATGCCAGAAGAGAAGAGGAACTCTTTAGTAATAGGCACTACTTTTGAATGGACAACGGAGGGATACACAATGATTTACTGGTATCTAACCTCTATCAATAATAGTGAAATAGGATGCCATTTGTTCAGTGACGTAGTCCCTTGAATACAACTGTCCTTACTTAGATGTATGCACACACGCAATAAAAAACGATGCAATACAGCACCATCGTTCATCTTTACGATGGTTATGATAAATGAGATACCTGAAAAAAATGCTTTCAATGCACAGCTCATGTTATATCTGACTCTTCGGCGTGTCAATTAAGAGATTTATTGCACCAATGCAATTATTTCCAAGCGTCACAAAAATTACAGTCAACCTAAATTTGCATTTGTGGTATATAAAAACACAATGTTTTGCAGTATTGCCATTATAATGCAATGCATTTATATAAATTTTTATTATTGGACAAGCATTCAAAACTGTGCAATTAATCTTGCTGATATTGCAAATAAATAGTATAAAACATTATATACTGCATTACAATAGAATATTAATATCTAAAGGAGAGCTACGTTAAGCGAAGGTGTAACAAAATATCTCTTAATATGTCCATAAATATCAGAGCCAATTAGTATCAATCAGAATGCAGCACTACATTAGAGTGCATAATATTAATGAGGCATGTGGTAGGAAACCCATAGCAGTCCACACAGGCTAATCCAGGATGGCACTTTCCACTTAAATGGTATTGTCTGTTTCGAGGAAGTCTCTTCTAGACATAAATCCACAGTAGGCGGAAAGTGCCGTCCTGGATTAGCCCGTGTGGACTGCACTGGCTAATCCGGAACGACGCTTTACGCAGATGCCTGAAGCCCGGTTTTCATACAACACGCCTCAAATATTAATAATACATTTAAATGCACATGCATGATGGGCTTTTGATCATGTTGTAGGTTCATGCCCCGGCAGAGGCACTACTTTTTTTCTTTTAATATTCTTGACAGAAAATGTGTGTTAGTTGGCCCAGATTCTTTAATGTGTTTTTGGATATTTTCAAATAAAATGTAAATAAGTCCCTTTAAAACATTTAGTATTAATTTTGATATATCCATTATATGTTTCACTGTTCAAATCTAATCTATTTAAGGTTCGTTTAAAATATTTAAATGCACACTTTTTTTTATACTTCTCAATAAACCCTTGACATGCATAATTTTATTCAATTAAGCAGAACAGGTGTTTCAAGTCACACATACTATATAAACATTTTGAACTGTGATTTGTACAAACTATAAAAAATATATACAATATTTGAAAAAAAGGGAAAATTAAACAAACTTAACATATCATATTATACATCATTATTCAATGTTCATTAATATTTAGCTTAGTTTAAATATATATATCTCTTTTTTATTTTTACACATTTATTTATAAATTTATGCATTTTACCTACATCTCTTCAGATTGTCTGTGCAATCTTTCAAGCAATTCTGAACTTCTTAAATCAATGGTGAAAAAAAACCTTCATATTTCATAAAAAAATAAAATATCGCAAAAACAGTAATAAAGTTTATGCATTTTATCTCTTTTACACCAATCTGAACCTATATATAATTTATCCCTAAAGTCAAACATTAGATTATATGACATTTTACTAAAATACAAAAAATACTAAATAATCATTACTAAAAATTATATACAAACATAAACAATTACAAAATGGTGAATAATATTTTTAAAAAAAAATTAAATATGAAACATGGGTACTTACAATAAGAGCTCCTATCAGCAATTGTGGGATCGATTTGAAATCCATATTAGTAAAATGATTGTATTTAATCCTCACTTTTAATGTTCCGAAATAAACAATGTCATGAACTCCAGCCACATATCCAAACTTGATTTGGGATTAAAGAACAAAGATCTCACTAAGTCTTTAATTATGCAACTGTTTTTATAAAATCTTTCACAGACTTAGTTTTGCGAAGTAATAAATCCTTATTAATTGTAATTTAATATTTACCTACTCCATTAATGACTTATCAAATAATAATATGTGATTAAAATTATCATAAAATGTTGCTTTCAATTAAAAGTTTCATACTCCCTTCTTGCGAATTCAGTAATTAATGTTTTAATAAACTTATGTCTGATAAATTATAAATCCAAAGGCTTTTCATGAATTCACTTTGCAAAATAGTTTCACTGAAGAACGTTATATCACCAAATCTCCAAATGAGTCCAGTGTGGTTAAATGGCAAGGTAGAACTGTGAAATGAGCTTGATTACATGCAGAGGGTTTATGGGACAAGAAGCAAAGATATCCTACCATTCCATTCCATTTGTGCTGGTACTGTTGACAAAAAACTTGTGATCAAAGGGGGAGAGGAAGTTGAGGAATGTGAAACAAACTTGTATTTAATTGACATGAAAAGATAGAGCATGTAGGTTAAAATATTATGATTCAACTTAAAATTTTAATTTACAACTTGAATAAATTGTATTCTTTTTGACATAAATTGATTTCATTGTTTATGTGTTTATTTATATTTATTATTAATTTTTAGCCAATATATTTTTATGGAGACTTTAATATTTTTTAAATTAATAATGCTCATTTTCACATCTATTGTTGTCCATTTAAAGGGACTATGTCAACGAAAAGGGCCTCAAAGAGGTAATTTCTTTAAAAAAAAGTCAAATTAAGATATTAATAATGGCATATAATAACGGTTAAAATAAGGTATAAAATACTGGAAAAGAGTTTTTGAATTTTGAGATAAAAAAATGAATTTATAAAATGGGTTGTGTTTGTTTGGCCCTTGTCATGTTTACGTTTTGACGTCCTAATTGTATTTTGGATAACCATTGTTTACACAAGATTCATTACCAAGAAGAATAGCGCAGTTGGTTGAAACGCTGTGTACTGTAATTTCTCAGTATGGCTCCGACATGTAAGTCGTGAGTTTGATACCTGCTTGGGTTTTTATTTTTTTCAAACATTTTTTTGCTGATTTGTTTCATCTAATTTCTCATTATGTACTTGACTATTTATTCTTTATTTAATGTACACATCTTAGTACATTGCATTTCTATAATCTAATATCATTTACTGTGCAATAGGAAACCAATTTTACGTCCCTTTTAGCCCACTCTGTCCAATTCACAATGGATCAACAATTTACAAAGTACTGTACTACATATTGTGGCATATGCCTTTAAACTGTAAATATGCAAAATACAAGGGCAAACAAACCTAATGTTTCAGGCCTGTCTGCTTGTTATCAATATGGTCATATAAAATTACAGCCGGGCGGGCTAGCTCAGTTGGTCGAGCGCTGGACTACAAATCCGAGGATCGCGGGTTCGATTCCCAGCCCGGCCACATAACTTGTGTGGGGATTGGTCATGAAATTATTTCTACGGCCATTCTCCCCCTACCTCTGATTCAAGTAGGGCAGTTGTCAGTTACTGGCATAAGTATGTGCACTTAGTACAGGTAAACCAGCTTACCCAAGAAAAGTGTGAGTAGGTTAACTGACCACCGTTATATGACTGAAATACTGTTGAATACGGCGAAAAATCCAAACAAACAAACAAACATATAAAATTACAGGTAAGTTAGGTTTTGGATAAAATTGTGTTTCAATAATTCAAAATGAACACAATATTATTTTTTTGGTCAAATACTATGATAATAATAATAATCAATAACCAGGGCTTGAATTTTACCAAGATTATGGTTTACAGGGATTTTGGTTCACCAAGGTTTCTGGTTTAACAGGGTTTCAGTTAACCTGGGTTTCAGATTACTAAGGTTTTGTTTTACCAGGGTTTTGGTTTACAACGGTTTAGTTTTAACAGGGTTTTGGTTGAAAAAGGGTTTTGTTTTACCAGGGTTTCTGTTTCCCAAGGTTTCGTTCTACCAGGGTTTAATTTTACTGCAGGTTCCAGTTTACTAGGGTTCCAGTTTACCAGGGTTTACAGTTTACCAGGGTTGAAGTTTACCAAGGTTCAAGTTTACCAGGGTTGAATCTTACCAAGATTCCAATTTACCAGGGTTGCAGTTTATGAAATTCCAGTTTACCAGGGTTTCAGTTTACAAAGATCCCAGTTTACCAGGGTTTAGGTTTAACAAGATTCCAGTTTACCAGAGTTTAGTTTTAGCAAGATTCCAGTTTACCAGAGTTTAGGTTTAGCAAGATTCCAGTTTACCAGTTTAGGTTTAGCGAGATGTTAGTTTACCAGAGTTTAGTTTTAGCAAGATTCCAGTTTACCAGAGTTTAGGTTGAGCAAGATTCCAGTTTACCAGTTTAGGTTTAGCGAGATGTTAGTTTACCAGAGTTTAGGTTTAGCAAGATTCCAGTTTACCAGTTTAGGTTTAGCAAGATTCCAGTTTACCAGAGTTTAGGTTTAGCAAGATTCCAGTTTACCAGTTTAGGTTTAGCGAGATGTCAGTTTACCAGAGTTTAGGTTTAGCAAGACCCTGCGGAAATGAACATTGCCATATCATGGATGACCATGTCTGGACCATGGTCAGCAATGAATGGAGATGTTTGGCCATCATAAAAATTAATGGCAATGAAATGACAGACAGCTATTATCATAGTCAGGCCTGTGCATTATCTAGAACATGGTCACTTCAAAGTCAAAACAAAGACATAGAAAAATGACCCTCTTGTAACAATGTTTTGATCATGTCCATATCAGTGAATATGATAGTCAGTTCTAACTGGACTGTCTGGAACATGGTTACTTCATGATCAAAACAATGGAATATGGAATGACCCTCTTGTGACAATGTTTCAATCATGTCCATATCAGTGATTATCAAAGTCAGTTCTAACTTGACTGTCTGGAACAATGTCACATCATGGTCAAAACATTGGCATTGAAAAATGACCCATTGTGACAATGTTTTGACCAGGTTTACAACCGCAGACATTTGAAATACAAACTATATTATTTAGGTATGTATGTTTTTTATCCAAATAATAGAATTTCTGAAAGTAAATGTGTTTATAGTGTTTAATCTCTATCTTCTTGAATTTGTAAAAAAAAAAAGTCATTCAGTGTGCAAGTACGTCATTTCTGATTGGTCAATTTTAAACGGTTACATAGAGGGAGTGAAAATGGAAGTTTACTGCATGGGATGTAAATAAAATTAAATTACTTTTTTAACAGCTTATAAAAATGTTCCACTTCTTGTAGAAACATTTTGAATGTTGAATAAAGTTTGTTATGAATTTTTTCAAGAAAGGTTTGATATCAAGGAACATCTGATTCAATTGATTTGAAATAAATTTAAAAACAGTGAAATGTATGAATTTTTCGGACAAATATTTCGGACATTAGTATACTTAAATGTTTAAGACTGTTTTCACTGTTTTCAAATCTTTGTTTGAATTATGATTTCGCTACTGACTTATTTGTAATCAGGTCTGGCAATAGGGGTATTAAAACTGGCCAGACACTGGACATAAACTGGCAATACAAATGACTCCAATGTGAAAATAATCTGTCCATGTTTCAAACATGGTTTGACCACGTATTCGAAATGAAAAATTGCCACATCAAGACTAAAATCTATCTTTTTAGGCTCTCATATAACCATGTTATGTCTATGTTGTGGAAATGATCAGGGACTGATTTGACCACGGTCCGAATTGTTCAACTAGGGTCAAACATATCCATTACAGAGGTAAAACTTATTCAATGACCATGGTTGCAACATCGTTTGACCATGGTTAAACCATGGCCAAACATGAACAGACATGTTTTGACAGTGGGGGCCTTTTTAGAAACATGATCAAAACATGATTCAAACATAGTAAATACATGGCTCAAACAAAGCTCTATCAATGTCTCTTATTCATGGCCAAAACATAGTCATTTCGATAGCAGTTTTTGATGGTCATATCATTACCATATACTGGTATTAAATTCATTGCTGTAATATGGTCATTTCATAACTTCTGTTAACCATGATCAAACATGTTCTGGATATGGTGGCCATTTTACAAACGTGATCGATCATGTTTCAAACATGTTTAAAACAATATCAAAACAAAGCTGGAACATGTTTTCTGGACATGTTTGATACATGAACGACCATGTTTGAAACATGGTTCATACATGGTTTGACCGTAATCATTTCCGCAGGGGATTCCAGTTTATCAGGGTTCAGGTTTAGCAAGGTTCCAGTTAACAAGGGTTTTGGTTTCGCAAGGTTCCTTTTAACTAGGATTTTGGTTTACCAAGGTTCTGGTTTACCAGGGTTTAGCTTTTGCAAGGTTCCACTTAACTAGGGTTTCGGTTTTGCAAGGTTCCATTTAACTAGGGTTTACGTTTACAAAGGTTCTGGTTTACCAGGGTTTAGGTTTAGCAAGGTTGCAGATCAAGGGTTAAGGTTTAATTAGCAAGGTTCAGGTTTACCAGTTTACCAGGGTTTTACTGTACATAAATAATTTAATATTTTATATGGAGATTTAGAAGCATATTTAGTACAAAAAGTGCAGCATTGGTTAAACCTAAATGATTACACACATATTTGTAATTATGATTTATGACCAGTAACATGCATGTTTCTCCAATGTACACTGGGAAAATTAATTGCATATGAAAACTGATTTTGAAACCCAAAACTGTCTGAAATGTGATAGTCTAAGACTGATAAAGTTTGCGGTGGTATGCGAGAGATATTACAAAATTTGAAAATTCAGTTTGGTCTACATTTTAAATATTGACCAATAAAAAGGCTCGTTGCATTTGAGCTTTTGAACTTCATAGGATAATACTTTAGGTTGAATTGTGATATGCTTATATGGCATGGCTTAGATAATCTAACTTACAAGCCTTGGCAGGTGGTTTATGTATTTGTGCGCAGCAGATAAAATTTATGTATATGCAAAATATTGGTAAAGGATACATATAACTAGAAAATATTTATGCATGCATATATTACAAATCAATTACAATGAATATGTTAGTTTACATATCAGAAATGTGTTTATTCCCTGAAACTACAGTTCTAATTTAAATGTGTTTATTCCCTGAAACTACAGTTCTAATTTAAATGTGTTTATTCCCTGAAACTACAGTTCTAATTTAAATGTGTTTATTCCCTGAAACTACAGTTCTAATTTAAATGCTTTAAAGTTCAACTAAGTTAACCTATGATAAAAACAGGAAATAATTCGACTATACACACGTTATACCGTGAATGCAAACTGCCCAGAGTAGTCATAAAGACCACAGGACAGCATCAGGGACAGTGTGTCACGCACGGACGATGCGGAGAAAATCTTGTCGCCTGTGATGGGACAGACGCCACCATTCGCCAGCGCAGCAGCGATCACGGACCCAGACTCGCACGTGACTTCAAGGGAACACAACTGGAGAAAACGTTACAAGTCTTGGCGACTGTCTGGTTTAGGTACGTGTTTTCTATGTTTAGTTACACAGTGTATACGCAATTTGTAACTTGCTGTTTGTACTTTTTGTTTGTTATGAAACACATTGTGTAAGCAACTTGGTAACGTGACTTGAATAATGGACCACAACTTCTTATGTTAGAGTTTTAGATTTGAATGACAAAGAAAAGTTAGTAAAATAACAAAAGCATAAACCTGACATGACTGTGTCCCTAGATATAGTCAGTAGACATGTAGGTAACAAAAGGAAATAACTCTAACTTACTGCTACATCCTATCAATTTTTTAAGCTTAATTTTATTTCTTCACTTCAGTAAATTTTATTTACCGTAATTACCCTAACTATTGGGACACCGTAAATATTGGGACAACTTAATTTTTTTTTTTAAATTATTTTTCGCGCCCTTTGAAAGTTGAATTATTTCGTGTCCCTAAATATTGGGACACCAAAATAACACCTTATGTTGTTACTGTATAAACATTTCATATCCTACCACTATACTGGTGGCATAGCGACTTGTGACACAGTATATTGTGCTTGCTTATCTATACACCATAATGTACACCATCAAGGGTAAGTCTACAGTAAAGTAAAGTAATTAAGTCTCAATTAAGCTCTCTATTAATTATCATTAAGTCCCCAGCAAGAAATAATTGATCTTATAAACATCAACCTACTAAAAAATCTTTATAATTATTTATAATTAAATATTTAATACAGTTTAGTATGCGATTATTATCCCAAAGAAGTAAAAATAATTATTTGGTTCAATGCATTGATAGACATATATGGAAAACAGATTGTATTATATTGCCCTAAAAGTTGGGACACAATTTCGATAATTATTTTTGAAGTCCCTTAATATTGGGAAATTAGTAATTTTTAAGTGTCCCAATACTTAGGGTAATTATGGTACACAATCATGTTAGAACTGGCAACAACATCAATTTTTATTTTGAAGAAAAAAAAAGAAACAGCAAATTAAGTCCTTGATTTCACCTACATATTGTTTATTTTCATATATGCCCAACTGTCAGAACAAATGATAAGTTATCATAAAGGTACCAATAAAAATTACCAGTAAAAGCTATTTTAATGAATCTACCTTTCGAAACATAAATGTTTGGAAGAGATTCAAATGTGATTCATGATAGTAATAACCATGAAAGATAACAACAACTAGAATTAACGGGACTATGTCATCAACAAGAGCTGTCAGAAGACAGCGCGCTCGACTGAATGAAAAGTTCAATATACTAACAAACTTATATTGACATCTGATGTGACATAGTCACCAACGTTTCCATAGGCAGAGGGTTGCTCACAACAATATTAACTTCAACTTGACAATAGTAAGATGTATATAGCCACAATGTAATTAATAAAAGACCACCCTGAAAAAACATGTTTTGGATATCACACACTGACTAGATTTAGGCACTCAAAAAGAACTCGGGGTTGAAACACACTTTTTTAAGAATGAGATTTATTACATCGTGATAAATTATTATATTGTACACATTATTATTTTAAGAAAACTAACACGTAAAATAAGTGTCTGTGGTATAGCTATATTCACTATACAGACATTCAATGAAGGAAGGTGCCCGCAGGGTCCCCGTCAAAATCTGATGATGTTTTTAAAGTATAAAAATTGTACGGCCACCACCTGATCCAAGCAAACGCCGTCCGGTGATCGGACACAGTGCCCAGCCGACATGTTTTTGACCTCTCTGACCCCAAAAAAATTGCCTGATCGCTGTTAACCTAAATGTATTCCTTAAACTTCGATGGGCACCGTCAATTTTGAGCAAAACGTTCAGCTGCCACCGCCTGATTGCAACTGCTGTCTGGCAGTCACCGTCTGTTTTCAACCGATTTTGTGTAAAACAGATGCAGTGGGGCGGCAGTTCCTTATGAATGGGGCATAAGTGACAGTTCTCTGGTTCAAGCCCCAGACTGTCTTAAACTTTGACATATGACAGCTTTTCAACAATTTGAATTGATTGGCAGATATCAGTATATAACATTTATATTTGAATACAGCTTAACTTTCTTATCTCAAAATGACTTTGCCATATCCAAAATTTGACTGGTCCAAATACTTAATTTTAACAGTCTTAATTAAACAACATGAAAAAAAAAAAAGTATATCAGAAAGTAGTGACCCTATTATACAGTGATTGGACTGTAAACTAATTACCTAATTACATACAGTTGAACACTGCTATTTTGAAGTCATTGGGAAAATATTTCGAAATAGGAAAGTTCAAAACAGCGATGTCCATCCTCCGCACAGAGATTTGACTGGTTCCAAACATAGCTCTAATCAAATTTAATCAAATCCCTGCCGTCAAAACAAAACCATGTGATGATGATCGATTAAAATTTTTGACAATAATAACTATGGTTTTAAGTTGTTATTTTCTTTCACCTTTTTCATTGTTGACTGCAGACAATATATAAAAAGTCCATCTATGTAGAAAATTGCACAGAGTTGCATTAAATAAGTAAACGTTAAGAAACATGTAATCTTTTCAGATCAGGACGGATTTTACTTGACACGGCAGTGGTTACTGTTAACCGATATGGGAAGTAACCACTGTGAGCAGTTTGGTGATGTTCTCCATGATACTAATAAATGTTATAGTTGTGCAAAATTGTGCATGCCGTTAAATAACACCACGTGTATATACGATGTTGATATGTATAATGAAGGTTGTAAAGATTGTAAATTTGTCAGCAAGGTTTTTTATTCACAATTATAACCCTACCATATATCCACTTAACGTTGATTATTTACCCACGCGTCAGTCATCATTTGGTAAACCCGTATATGCACTTAATGTTGATTATTTACCCACGCGTCAGTCAACTCTTGGTAAATCTAAGAACAATGGAAGGTGCGAAAACTTAACCGAGCAACGACTGCCGAGTCATCACACCTTTCATAGACAGCTTGGGCTTAAGCCTCAGTCACACTTTACCGATTGTGGCTCCCGACAGCACTACGATTCAGGTTACAAAAAATGTCAGAAATATTGGGACACTGTCGGGAGCTGTCTGGACGCTTTTGGAATGCTCCCCTGAGAATCAGCGATCATCGGGACACATTCGGCGTGATCGACCAAGCACTCCCTACAGTTAAGGTTTTCCCTTAACATTCTGGAGATTCTGCAGAATTTGTATAGTCACGACTCTTGTCGGGATAGATTTGGTTGTATCGGATCAAATTCAGAACGGTGTCTGGACGGTGTCGGAATGGTGTCTTGACGTTGTCGGCACAATATCCGGTGGAATGGGAACTATGTATACATATATCACGTCGGGTGTATATATCGTGTGTGTTGTGCTCGTTTGTGTGCGTTTGTCATTCATCGACGGAGCTTTGACCGCTCCATTATGAATGCTTCCAGATTATGGCTCCTTACAGCTTTCAGACATTGCTACGAAACAAATAATCAAAAGTCGGGAAACTTTCGGGACACTGTCGGATCGCATTCTGGAAAATCGGGACTCTGTCGTGACGTTGTCGGAACATATTTGATCTTTTCATAAAAAATTAAATTTCGAGCCCCGAATCTCAGAATATTGTCCCGACTTTTTTATATTTGATTCGGGAAGTTGTCGGCTCTGGGTGCAAATTCGAAATAAAAACTCTGATGATTACGTGTGAAAAATGTAGTTGAGACCGGGATTTTAGTTCGAAATAAAGATGAATTTGAAATCGGCAACTTCAAATTAATTATTGTTATTTTGGTTAAATAAAGATGGAAAAAAAGGGACTGAAAAAAAATAGTTCAAAATAGTGATTAATTCAAATTAACAGTGTTCAAAATAGCGGTGTTCAACTGTATTTGATTACTATAGCTTATGACAGTAGTCATATATCTTGCATTTCTCATGTCTTCAATTCAAGTTGCAACACTTCCAGATTAATCTAGAGAAGTAAGTGTTAAGATTTGTTAAGATTTATTTTCAACATAGATTTATTTTGGAACATGAAACTGTCTAAATTTAATAATATATAAGAGATACTGTTGGTAATTAACTTTTCCTTTGAAATGAGCTCAGCTTTAGCATAATTAAGTTTAGCTGCAATATTATGTTGTCAACAAGTGTGATAATTATAATGGTGTATGATAAAACTTTAAATTCTTAACAAGGCTTGTCACAGGATGTGATGAATGCCAACGAAGCATGTGCTTGTCAGAGGAAGGCGACACAATGTCAGTTACATTTTAGCAAAAATAACGCTTCTTACAAAAAGAGTTATGGTCCTTGTACTCTGCACTTCCTCTCAACATCCTCTATCAATATATGTGGTTTTATTTTAAATCACTTCAATACTAATAGAGTTATGCACTGCACAAGAAAATTAATGGAAGGGCAATAACTCCATAAATATTGAAGAAAGAGTTATGGTCCTTGTACTCTGCACTTCCTTTCAACATTCTCTATCAATATATGTGGTTTTATTTAAAATCCCTTCAATACTAATGGAGTTATGCTGTGCACAAAAAATAAACAAAGGGCAATAACTCCATAAATATTGAAGAAAGAGTGATGGTCCATGTGCTTTGCACTTCCTCTCATTGTCCTCTATCGTTATATGAAGTTTCATTTGAATCCCTTCAATACTAATGGAGTTATGTTCCACACAAGAAAATTAAACAAAGGGGAATAACTCCGTAATATTTAAGAAATAGTTATGGTCCTTGTATTCCGCAGTTCCTCTCATTGTCCACTAACATTCTATGAAGTTTCATTTGAATACTTTCAATACTAATGGTAGTATGCTCTGCACAAGAAAATTAATGCTTCGCACAAGAAAATAAAACTAAGGGCAATAACTCCATAAATATTAAAGAAAGAGTTGTGGTCCTTGTGCTCTGCACTTTCATTTGAATCCCTTCAATACTAATGGAGTTATGCTCCGCACAAAAAGCATGACGGACGGACAGAAGGACGATGTGATTACTTTATGCGCCCATAACGTCGTGGGCATAAAAATTTAGTTCTCATTGTAATTGCATCAGCTAGACGTTTGTCTGAGTAAGTTTTAATCAACATTATGTTTGCATTATCATTAATTGTAAGCAAATAAACGCCAATTCTTCACGAACAGTTTTATTTTCCTGTTTATTCCGTTCAATGCTTAGCACAAACAAATAAAACAGGGTTCATCCTATCAAAATACAAAAGATGCAAAATATTGCATGTGCATTGTCTTGCGAAAAACAAATGTCAATTTACTAGTAAAATTATAAGTGTAATGGGCCACTTTAATATAACCACTGGATTGATCTTCAATATACTGAGCCCACACACATCAATTTATTTGTCAATTGATGTTATGACAGATCGATGATTGACAGGCTGATTAGCCAATCAGATCGCAGCACTGATAAGCATGTGTTTCATCCTCCATTTTGTCCATCAAACTTACCAACATGTCGGACATTGCAATAATTGTTATATTTTTGTAGTCACCGTTTGGTGGCGAGTAACCTTTAGAAAAAGTAAAAGTGAAAGTCCGTTCAGTTCTAGGAACTTTCCTGATTCTAAAAATAACATGCACACGGGTAATGATGATGTAAATTTAGTTTACACAGTCACAGGATTTAAACGCACAAGATTAGTGTTGTAGGAGAATTCAAGATAAATAAACTCGTAGATCTGCGTTAAAATGTTAAACTGTCGAACATGTTCTGTGAAAGAATGTTCAGAAAGGGATTACTTATACGTAAGTGTTTTCTATATTGGTTAAATACGGATTTATCATCAAATTTCCATGAAAAGTTTACATTTTTTTGCAATTTCGGGAGCATCTTGATTCGATCTTCTGCTCTCTCTATGAAATCGACATCAACTTTTATACTGACCGAAGAAGATTCCAAACTTGGACAGACGTTTGTTAATGGGCCGATCGGACACAAAAAGCAAGTATCAAGGTAAGGTACTTCAATCATTTATAATATGTATTTCTGAAGAAAAAAAAAAACACACACACTTGCAGTTTAATAAAGAAACTGTTTTTTTTTCCTTGTTTACATTTGCAGAAAGCTTCTGTCAGACGTGTTTCGCTGATGTCTATCACATTATCATCATGTCTACTTTCTGACACTGCTGTACTGGTACGGTATATCTTCCCGTGAATTAAACGATTTCCTAAACGGTCATGCTTAATTTTTTAACATAAAAGGTCGACACAAAAGCTTGTGGCTTGTGCTTGAAATACGAACCGACCAGCGTCTCGAGATGCCATGTTTGTTTTTTGACGGACATAAACAGAGTAGTCTCCCTTGAAATCGGTGGGCGTGGTTAACTTGGCTCTGTCGTAACCTCAACTGCATGCATTGACCATAATTTTGATAATTTGATTGACTGTGTATGGGCTGTTTACCATAAAGCTATTGTCAGCCAATCAGAGCATCTATTGGTATGTGAACTTAAATTAGTGCAGATTGAATTATTGTCTCTAGTGCACTCCTGATTAAAGAAGAATTACCAAAGCGGGGGGGGGGGGGGTTTAGAAAAAAACAAACTGCATACTGTCATACCATGTAAGCCTACATATAATTTACATACAATCCAATAACAAATGAGCTATGCTTGACAAAAATGCTAAGCATGCAATTTCAAAATGGTGAACATCAACATTATAAAACAGTTAACCTGCATACTAAAAAGGGGTAATGTTTTTCAATGTAGCTGTCTAAGATCACTTTTGACCCAGATTTTCTTGTGATAATTATGCAGCAGGAAAATTGAATGCCAATAGAATTGGGCAAAGTTGATAGTTCTAGGGAATGCAAACTTCAAACAATGGTTTAACGTATACTAAAAACTGTTGCATACTTTTGGGGATAAAAAATTTACATAATTGTTTACATAAGCAGTTAAAATGAAGTTATAAACATATCTTCAACATATCCTTTAGAACTGAGGCTAATTATGAACGTATTTTCTCATTGTATTCCATAAACAGAATGCTATATTCATTCACGTAACGAAATGAATATTTTGTTTAGCCTACATTTATATAAGCGGTATACGCTCTATAAATAGCAATTGTGCAATGTTCCAATTCTTAAATCTCATTCACAATGTTGCCGTTCCGTGTAGCCCATTGATTCTAACGAGTTCATCACATTCCAGAATCAGTAGTGTCATTCCAAAAATAGCGCGCGTATCTAGCAGCCGTGTTAAAATACTCGTACATGCATCAATAATAGCGTTCAGAGAATCATAAAACTAAAAAATTTAATAAATGGGGAATTTATATTTATAAACTTACTGTTAATTTGAATTAAAATTGTGGTTATGATTTATAAACAATTATTTTAATTTCATCTTTCGATCAACTTCTCCAGTAGATGTTATTTTATCTATAAAAAGATGCTACATTTTCTGTAGATAAAATGTTATGAAAGAAGATTCGGAATACGTCGACTTGTTATTCGCGAAGCATGATTAGACAATTTGCAATACTAATCATACACAGGAACCCCTAGTATATCATATTTCTACTGATATAATTTAAAGGGTGAAAGTCTAATGAATTTTTATGGTTGCGTTATCAAAAATAAAGTCTGAACATTTCAAAAATCGCTGAATGTTCCCTGACTATTTCTTTTTTATTGGGATACACAGTATAAATGCTTATTTGACTTCAAATCGTTATTATATTAGATAACTAACATGAATGGTATATTACCGGTACTATAAATAACTATATAGACTCGTCTGATACATAATAATTTTAATTCATTCCCAAAATTATTTTCTTACATTGTTAATTTGTTTAATTGACTTGACAAATTCAGATAACAATTATGTTAACCTAAATTATTTTGGTTATTCATATACCACTGGTGGAAACATGGAGCTATATGATTGGTTTATTCACAGCATAGATATTAATGATAATTTTATTTAAATTTAAATTAATAAATTTATCTCAAATTAACTTTTGGGTTGGAGAAGTTTTCTTATAGTGTCCGAAAAATCTGGGGTCCAATAAGTCTCCTACTATTGGTGGGGACCAAAAAATCTGGGGTCTGAGAAGTCACATAACCGATCATCTTGGCCATCTGTTTAGGTAATTTTTAAATGAGGTCTCAATATTAATTTCAGGGCTGATTGTCTTTTTTAAAGACATTTCTTGTTATAAATGCCTGTAATAAAGAAGAAGAACAAAGGGGTCTCAATTACATGAAAACACTAAAGGACTTAGAACTGACAACAGACTCTCAAAAATGCTGCACTAATAAACCGAATTAGATAACCACCTACTTAATTTTGAAAAAAGAGATTAAAAAAAACAACTAATTTAACGGAAATTAAATGGTCTTGGAAAAAAAAATCCAGCTATAACTCATGCATACTGTTAATTAACTGCCACATACAAATAAATTAGCAGGTAATTGCTATTAGGACTTTGAAGCCTTGGTGGTATATCTGCAAGCTGTTTGTGAAGTCCAACTATGACCATGCCTGCTGGTATTTTTCCATTATCTACTGCACCGCCTAAAACAATTTCAAGCAGCTGCAAATGTAATGCACAGATACCACTACCACAAATCTTGTCACACACAGACTGCATCAGTTCAAATGTAATTATACATGTAATGACAAAAAAAACTGGGAAGACATTCATGCAGAACAAAAACACTGTATCAAAAATTTAATTTGTTTGCATTGCAGCAGAATTTGCATTTATCACACTTGACTATGCATTTAGCTTGAATAACACTTGGCAATAAATGATTCTGGGCCCCTATCTTGCACTGCAGCATATCAGGGTGTAAAGATGGTGTGGACCTGACAAAATGCAGAGTTTTGTATAAATTGTCAAATCCCTATCTGCTTACACTGAGACATATGAGTCAGATGCTAAAACCAAGACCAAATGGTGCCATTATGCATACTTTGTGGGTTGGGCATTAGGCAAGTGATTTTGGCCAATTGAAAACTATAAAATGCATTTAAAAATGTTTAAATGGTGTTAAAATCAGCTTAAGCACACAGAAAAACAGGTATTAAAATCAAAATGCATAAAACTATCTACTGCCAGATTTGCCTCTATACATAAATATTGTTATTTTTAGTGCATGAGCTTTTAAAAGGAGCTTTTAAAGGTTGAGCTTTTGTAAAGGAGCTTTTGAAAGTGGAACTTTGAAAAAAAAAGTTTAAAGTGGAGCTTTTGGAAAAGAGCTTTTAAAAGTGGAGCTTTAAAAATGGAGCTTTTGAAAGTGGAGCTTTTGAAAAGGAACTTTAGAAAGTGAAGATTATGGAAAACAGCCTTTGAAAGTGGAGGTTTTGAAAATGATTTTTTGACATAAAAAATGAAAAGGAGCTTTTGAAAGTGGAGTTTTTGAAAAGGAGCCTTTGAAAGTGGAGCTTTTGAAAAGGAGCTTTTGAAAGTGGAGCTTTTGAAAAGGAGCATTTGAAAGTGGACTTTAAAGAGAAGCTTTTTAAAGTGGGTTAAACATGACGGTTTAAGAAGGGAGGTAGTATAAATGTTACTGGACTCATAATCTACATATGAAACTTATGCAAGGGCCTCTACTATAATACTTGACTGAGCTATATATATAGGATCTAACACAAGTTGTCATTTCATACCATATGTTATTAAACAAGTTCAGGAATGTTGTAAGCGAGACTTTGCGGAATAAAAAACTTTTTCCAAAAGATGTTGATAAATCCTAAAAGTTGTGTACTGACGTGACGTCATTTCATGTTGACGACGTCATTTCACCAAAATAACGTCATGCGATTGGTCAGTCAAAGAATATGTGGCCAATAAAACGCTCAAAATGTTCTCTTACACATGTGAAAGATAACAATATTTGTAATGGCTGTATTTCACGGAAAACAAGGTATAGCATGTGATAAAGCTAGATATTTGCAGGCAATACCATGATTTCAGCATAATTCTAATACCTATTCAAGTGACCATACCACAAGTGTTGCTATGTCTTCATGAATAAAAACAATGTCCACAAACAAAACCTGACTGAAATATAGGCCTTTATTCTAGATAAAAAAAAGCTAACAGATGCAAATACTGATTGCTTAAATAAAATATTGTTAGTCACAGTTTCATGCTAATTTATGAGCAGCAAATTCCTCAAATTGCACGGTGTTTATCATCATACAGCAATACCATATGCAAATGACATCACACTTGGTAATTATATGACTTAGCATATCATTAGCTTTCAAAGCTCAGTGTCACAGTACAAGGTAATGTGGGCACGCATCCCTTCCCAATTGGAAGAAATGTATGATATACAAATCTAGATATAAATGATAAATTGTAGTTCTACTGTATATTAACACATCAACATATGGCCCAGGCGTCATTAAGGTGTCATAAGTATGTATTTAACTAAAATTTTGAATACCATTTGCAATAAAATAAAAATATTTTTATAAGTTTTCTTAGTTTCTAACAAAATTATCTGATTTTTCTATAACTAAAGAACAAAACAGACTGTTGTTTATAATAAGTCTGTAATATATCATTGGTATAAAGCTGGAAATAAAAGGCCCTGGAATACTGATATCACTGCAACAGTGAATATACGGCACTGGGATACTGATATCACTTCAACAGTGAATGTACGGCACTTGAATACTGATATCACTGCAACAGTGAATGTATGGAGCTGGCATACTGATATCACTGCAACAGTGAATATACGGCGCTGGAATACTGATATCACTGCAACAGTGAATATACGGCACTGGAATACTGATATCACAGCAACAGTGAACGTACGGTGCTGAAATACTGATATCACTGAAACAGTGAATATACGTCGCTGGAATATTGATATCACTGCAACAGTGAACGTAAGGTGCTGGAATACTGATATCACTGCAACAGTGAATATACAGTGCTGGAATACTGATATCGCTGCAACAGTGAATGTACAGTGCTGAAGTACTGATACCACAGCAACAGTGAATGTACAGTGCTGTACTGATACCACAGCAACAGTGAATGTACAACACTGGTATACTGATATCACTGCAACAGTGAATGTATGGCGTTGGAATACTGATATCACTGCAACAGTGAATGTACGGCACTGGAATACTGATATCACTGCAACAGTGAATGTAAGGTAGTGGAATACTGATATCGCTGCAACAGTGAATATACGGCGCTGGAATACTGATATCACTGCAACAGTGAATGTATGGCACTGGAATACTGATATCGCTGCAACAGTGAATGTACAGCACTGGAATACTGATATCACTGCAACAGTAAACGTACGGTAATGGAATACTGGTACTGATACTACTGCAACAGTGAATGTACGGCGCTGGAATACTGATACTACTGCAACAGTAAACGTACAGTGCTGAAATACTGATACTACTGCAACAGTGAATGTACGGCGCTGGAATACTGATATCACTGCAACGGTGAATGGACAGCACTGGAATACTGATATATCACAGCAACAGTGAATGTACAACACTGGAATACTGATATCACTGCAACAGTGAACGTACAACATTGGAATACTGATGTCACTGCAACAGTGAATGTACGTCGTTGGAATACTGATATCACTGCAATTATTTTAAGTGAATATATGGCACTGGAATATGTACTGATACCACTGCATCAGTCAATGTACCTTGCTGGAATACTGATATCACTGCAACAGTGAATGTAGCACACTGGAATACAAATATCACTACAACAGTGAATGTATGGCGCTGGAAAACTGATATCACTGCAACAGTGTGAATGTGTGAATTATAAAATCAAAAGAATTGTTGTGTTTATTTTTAAATAATAATTTGTTGTTTGATCTTAGATGTCTTTAATTTATTGTTTATTTGTTTATGCATCAGAACTGAAAACTGTTGTTTATTTAGATCAAAACCAACTTAATAATAATATAAAAATTACTTCTCAAACAAATACAAACTGAACATTTCTGTACTGAACCTCAAACTGAATGCATATTTACTGCTCAAAATACATGCATGCAGTGACAGGCAAAAAAGGCAGTGACCGATAATAAATAAAACACTTCTGACAGAATCCAAATTGGGCATGTAACAAACTTTTTTAAAAGGGACCCCATATATCCTTTGAACTGTGAACATCACAATCTGCAATCTAATCAGGCCTTTATCACCCCCTGTACATCAGTAAACCAATTTGCAGATGATAAATCAAATTCAGAGAAAACATGGCGGACAAATTACTTATGACAGTAATTTATTTACAAATACTCATATCTTATAGGCAAGTTTCAACATTTAAACTATCGCACAAGATACAATGATATTTTGTACGTATAATGCGCTGTTACAAACGATTCCTAATGGCAATTATTTGGCCAAATTAGTATGAATTGGGTTAAGATTTAGAAAAATCAGTAAAGTTGGCAATATTTTATGTAAAAAAGTACTGATCAATTAATGTTTTTGCAATTATCAATGTACGACCTTACGCATCTGCCATTCTTCTTTGTATATATGCTTCATGCGTTGTTTAAATGCACCAAATAAGCGTTATGTTGCTATTTTCGTCGGACAATATAATGTAAAATTGATAAAGCCCTAAATTTAATGTGATAAAGTCCTAACTATTTTTTAAAACTGAATGGATAATAACCAAACTTGTACAAGAGTGCTTTATGTAAATGCTATAAATGTATGCATTTAAACCATTTTGAGCGAGATTTTAACATTGTTGACCACAAAAGTTCACTTAAGCGTTGTGCAACAATTTTATGAAAGTAAACATTCAGTGTTTTTTTTCAGGGCCAATTTGGGGCCAAAATTCGGCCCCATTCCCCTGCTAAAAAAGTATATATTTTGTCCCTATATTTGCCTTAAAATCCCCTCAGAATATAAGCTTTATTTTGAAAAAAAATTGACCAAAATCAGACAAAAATTGACTAAGATAGAGGCATTTTCGTAAAAAATCAGAGCAATCTTTCATCAAACCAATTTAGTGCATATTCTAAGTTATCATTTCTAGCAAAACAGTTGATTAATTTTTTATAACAAAGTAGAATATAAGTATGTAATAGTGCTTTTCTAAAAAAAATACCCCATCTGAAGGGCCCCGCCACCTTTCCCCCAAAGGTGAAAAAAACACTGACATTGTTAAGGTTCTTATCACAGTAATACTTTACTGCTGGAGAATTATTCAAAGGGACTGCCAATATAAAAACTGGAAAAAGTGTGGGACCAGATCTGATCTTAAATGAATTTATAATAAATGGCAGAGATGAACTTCCTCCGTATTTGCTTAAATTGTTTAACAAAATATTATGTCTTGGATATTTTCCAGATAAATGGACCGAATGTTTTATTGTACATATACATAAAAAAGGAGATTTAAATGACACAAATAATTTTAGAGTGATACCTATGTTAAGTGTCATAGGTAAATTGTTCACAAATTTGATTAAAAGTAGGCCAACTGGGCTGAAAGTACCTTGTATTGCTGGCAGCACAAGCTGAATGTCCAGCGAAAACGGGAACAACAGATAACATATTTGCCCTTCACCGTCCGCATACTTGAGTAGGAAGCAATATATCCTCCATGCCATTGATATACAAAGAAAATAGAATCGGGAACAAAACACTCGCCTTGTCTTAGACCTAAATGACTCTTAAATGCAGTTCCGATATCATTATGATGTCTTACTTTTGTGTACACATGAGTATGCATTGCTTTTATAGCTGTAAAACGTGATCCTCAAATACCGAGTCTGTATCTTCTGTACCAAGAATATCCCTTACAATGTAATCAAATGGCTTTGTAATGTCTACAAAACAACAATAAATTTGCTTATTTTAATTTAAAATATGTTATTAAATGGTGAAGGACAAATAGGTGTCAAAATCAGCGCACATAATGACTTTATATTATCGGAGACAGGGATACTTGACTTTTTAACTTTGAGTAAAATGAATATAATAATGTACTGGTTTAAGGTGATCTGTGCTCCAGACCATAAATCCATTACAATGATATATAAAATTATGCTAGACGATATTGATTTTGTTTGTTTGTTTGTTTGGATTTTCGCCGTATCCAACAGTATTTCAGTCATATAACGGCAGTCAGTTAACCTACTCACACTTTTCCTGGGTAGCTGGTTTACCAGTACTAAGTGCACATACTTATGCCAGTAACTGACAACTGCCCTACTTAAATCAGAGGTAGGGGGAGAATGGCCGCAGAAATAATTTCATGACCAATCCCACACAAGTTATGTGGCCGGGCTGGGAATCGAACCCACGATCCTCGGATTTGTAGTCCATCGCTCTACCAACTGAGCTAGCCGGCCCTAGACAATCTTGAAAGTAATCCCCATAAAAAACAAATGGGCAAGTCAAGTGAAATGTATTCTAAGTTCATGTCTGCTTGGCACAAGATGTTGGTGATCTCTATGGTTTTTTGTGTGTTTAAGCAAAGAATAACTGACACTTTTGTCCAAGGTGTAGAAGGACGCATAAATGGCTGTTCAATGGCATTATTTTGTAGAAATATCTTCTGTTTTGAACTTCAATTTTACCTTAAATGGGTTAACATCGAGAAGGTAAGGTGAAATAATACCGATATCAGTAATATAGTGTTTGCCCAGTTTGCCCTGTTCTCGAAGATGAATATCATCTTATGTTTTTAATGTAACATCTACTCACAAACAAGACAAAAATACAATACATATATCAGTATATTATATAAGTCACCCAAGTTTGTTAAAAGCCACAGAGTTATTTTCCTCACAGAATCCAAATACTATCAAGTTACTAGCTGTTTACACATGTAGAGCTTTTGAAATTACAAATATTGTCAGTACATGATGATTAATGCTATTTAATGCTAAGTTACAAGCAGTACATATAAATGTTATGAATAAAGTGCATATTACTTTAATTTTTAACTTAGATACACATTATTTTTGCAAAGCATGATAATAGAGTACCGATGACTTTCACGTATTACTTAAATATACAGTATTTTTGTAAAGCATGAGAATACATTAGAGATCACTTTTATGTATTACTAAGATATAAATTATGTTTGTAAAGCATGATAATACAGTACAGATTACTTTTATATAGTATGCGCAGATAAATATAAATAAATTTATTCCTCTTTCTTAAAGCGTGATATTATTTGTTCCTATCTGTATAATTGTTATTCATGACGATAATGGGTCATGTTTTTTATATGCTTCATTGTACAATTTTGAATAAACTTTATTTTTCTTCTATTACATAATAAAAATATGTATATGAAATGAAAGTATGTAATAAAAACTAGCACAAAACAAACCTTCCTTTGCAAAAAATAATAATTTTATCGCGCAGTTTGTGCTTTATCCAGTTTAAGTTTGGACTTTATTAACACATTTTCTTCAAACAGTTCGGCTTTGTCCATAAATGAGCATACCATTCCAATATATAATTGATTTTAACCCAGAAACCACCACGGCATAAACTAACAAATGTTTGAATGCCCTTTTAGATAGATTATATCACTTCTCTGTAACGGTTTAGTTCACTAATGTGCCGATTTAGATGCCAAAAATTAAATAAATACGTACATTTTGTGAATATTTTGTATTTCCCCCAGACAATTTTTATATTTCTTCTTAGAAAAACGTAGATTTCTGGCTATAAACTTAATACATAATGGCTTTGGACATTACTTTATACATTTGTACAATAATTTTATACATATACTGACTTAAATCGCCGAAAAATTCCAAATAAGTACCCACCTGTCAATTGCGGACAATATGTTTTCTCTGAAATTTGATTTATCATCTGCAAACTGGTTTACCGATGTACAGGGGCTGTTTATTAATTAAATCTGCCTTCAAACAAGCCACAATCATCATGTGTTCAATTCAATCACTGACAGGTCTAGAGACAGATAATGTAAACAGGTAATTAAAAACTACAGTCATAAGCAGGTATATAACACTCCAAATTAAAACTTTCCTCAATTTTATTCAACATGCAGGTCTTGCAGATTTTAGAACTCTGATTGTGCAGATTTTAGAACTTTGATCTTGCAGATATAAGAACTTTGATCTTCCAGATCTTCTGTTTGATTCCACCCCCTAATTCACCAAGTTGCTCTTTTCAAGGCACTTCACCAATTTGCCTTCTGTTTAGCTGCTGCAAGCAAAGAATGGTGATTTCAGGGTGGAGAAAGCAACAAAAAGTCTGATTTATAACTCATTATCAACTGGAACTCATTCCTACAAACCTTTTTGGTTTCTTTTGTGTAAGACACTCTAGTCAGTGTTTACATTTCGTAAAATCATAAGGCCCAAATGTATTTAGATCTTAACCAAAATGCAGCTTGTAATAACTTGAAAGATTTAATTCAAATAAACTCCTGATAATAATGAGAGTGTATTCATCTGCTTTTGGTGCCAGTTATTTGATACATGCATTTACATTAAGCTGAGGTCCAAAGTAATTTATATTAATAGCAGTGGTGTAAGAAGCTTTTCTGCAGTCAGATTAACAATCCTGGGGCGCTTCTTTAACCTGTAATCTCTTTTTTATAATCTTTATATATTTTTTTTTTTTTCACAATTAACAAAGCAAATCTGATACCTTATGGCTTGTTTTCACCTGAGGTTTACATACAGGTGTCAGTTTTCTGTACTAGTAAACTTTAGTTTATATGTAGAAGTACATAATGGGACACTTTTATTAAGCTTCTTCCATAAATCAAAGAAATAACGATGGTTTTTTGTCCGCAAGCAATATATTAAGTTTTTTGTTTGAAATAATATGTTCATGGTAAATAATGCACAACATTGGACCCTCAGGGACAATGCATATATCTCTCTGACTCCACCCAGTTTGTTATTCTTGCTTAATATGATAAGAGACACATACATGTGTTCACAATATATTGCAAGCAGAGACTGACAAAAACTGACACCTGCATGAGCTCTGACTTTTCCAATGGCCAAATTCATCATCAATCAAATCTTGTAGATATATTAAAATTACATATAGTTTCATAATTACAGAACAATTTAAGATACACCACTGTGATGTTTTCATATGCATCATGGACACCAAAGCTGTATACAAATTTCATAATCTGTATTCAGATTTCTAATTTGTGAAGACTTTTACAGCATTGATATGATTTTGCTATTCATTATACAATTCCAATGCAGTTTTTTGTAATATTCCATATAAACTAATGTTAATCTGCATATGTCAAATTCTGATAGTGATTTTCTTGAATATGAATTCATAAAAAGTTAATTGATGTTCTTTTTAATATTCATATATGGTTTAGAAAAGTTTAGTCTAGAATAAACCTTGTATTTTAAAGTTTATTTATTTATTGCATACATTGCAGCCTGAAATAACACAATTGTGCATCTTGACAAATATATAAAACAAGAGGGCCATGATGGCCCTAAGCGCTCACCTGAGAACTGGAACAGATGAAGACCATACTGTTGTGACAGGTTTGAAAATTAAGGTATCTGAACAATACGAAAAGGGGGACAGGATTGATATGATTTAAAACATCAGTTAGTGCAATGAGCAAACTAAGTACGAGTTGGGCAGTGGATGTGCGGTATGTATGCTAATGGTTTTCAAATCATTTTTCTCAATATTCTGACCTGACCCTTTTTCATTGAGTCAGTGACAATTCCGGAAAATGCAGAAACAGTAAATTTTGATTTATTTTTTTCGCAGACAGTTTTGGAGAACTAATTGCTAAGCTATAATTGCGATGGCTGAACTATACGGTCATGTTTTGTTTTTTCTTTGATAATTTTCTGTCCAATGATGATAACTGATGTTAATGCAGGCTCTGAAGCCATCAAGTTTGCATGTACGAATAACTGCAATCAAATTTTACAATATACAAAAATGTATATGGTCATACGCAAACTGTGTAAGTTTGGTCAACATTAAATAAAAAATCGTGTGTGCAAGCCAATCATTGATAACTTGTGGATGTTTTTTTCCACACACAAGGGGCAATAACTCTAGTGTTTCTGGCCCTAACATGCTTATATTCGACTTCACCTGTTATCTTACATTCAAACTGTGCACAATTGGAGAAGATTTTATGAAAAATGAAGTCTCTATCCTGAATAATCCTGAATAATGTCCATTTTGTATATTTTTTTCACAAACAAAGGGCTATAAATATGTTTCTGGCCCGATTTTGCTTATATTCTACTTCACCTTTAATTGTTAATTGTCATAGACAAACTGTGCAAGACTGGTGAAGATTGGATGAAATATGAAGTCTCTATCCTGAATAATGTCCATTTTTGTATTTTGTTCATTAACAAAGGGCAATAACTCTGGTATTTGAAGCACGATCTGGCCCATTTTGGAGTCTGCTGAGATCTGATGGTCAAACACAAACTTTGAAAGTTTTGTTAAGATTGGATAGAAAATAAAGTCTATATGTTGGAAAAAGGCATTTTTGCACTTTTTTACATGTAAAAGAGGCAATAACTCTAGTGCTACTGGTGTGATCTGGCCCAATAACAATCCCGTCCAAGATTTTATGGTCATACACAAACTGTGCAAGTTTGGTAAAGATTGGATAACAAGTGAAGTCCCAGCGTGAGAACAAAACAAATTGTTGACGGCACAATGACAACATTCGGCGGACAATGCAGGAGAGATCCCCTGATCCACTTTGTGCTCACATGAGCTACAAAAAAAGAAAAAAAAAGATATTTTAAGTGTAACTTTCAAATCATTCAGTGTAACAGTTACATGAGTGAATTGCAATTTTGTTGATTGTTAAGAATGCTTATAGGAAAAACTATAGAAACTATGTGTTTCACTAATAAAATTCATCAAAACATGGGAAATGTGGTCGAGACACTGAAGCTCTGCTATGGGTTTTTTTGCAATAAATAGCTCAGTTTCCAAAAATCTAAATTGGTAGACTTTTAGTCATTGTTCCTCCAGTATTCGCACCAAATGATATGTATAGGATACAACCCACATTATATCACAAATCTTCAAATTAAGAATATTTATATACGCATTGTATTTTCACGTTTAAGAAGATGTTAATTTTCAGGCAATCTCCTGTCTCACTGGAGCGGCCATTATTTATACAGCGCATGAATTGCGCTATGTTAAAACAATGAAAGGCTTATTGTAATTTCAGCCATTCCATGTCAAGATAATAATATAGGCACATTTGTTGAATTCCTCTCGTTCAACGCGCCAGTTATTTTCAGGCACTTGAGGCTGCTGTTTTTCACATTTCTGATTTCTGAATTACATCCCACTGCTGGGTTTCCTCTTGCAAAATAGGTACAGACGTGGATGCATTGAATTGGGAACCCTGGTGACAGATTTAGAATACACATTCTTTTCTCGAGAGGATGTTACACAGATGTTCATTTAATCCATATTCTTCTATTTATACGACTCCATCTGTCAGATGTCAAGCTTAGGTAAATAAAGTTAATTTGTTGAATTAGCAATTTAAGGACTTGTAAAAGAATCTAATTCTTCATAGACCATTCAAATGCAGTTTTAATTAAAAATCATGTATACACAATTAAGATGTCCTCCCAGTTTTCCAACAGCACAATGTCTTTCAACATTACAGAAAACACTACTAATTATCAGGAAATAATTTGATTTTTGATATGCTCTACAAAGAAATTACTGCATTAAAAAGTGAGCTATTTTTGTAGTATCTAACAATTCCTGGGAATGTGCCTCAGCCTTTGATATAATTAACCACCAAGGATGGTCATAAAACATACAGAAGGCATAATTTAAGTGTTATCACATTTCCTCAAGTCAGACAGACCGTTATGCTGCATATTGATACCAGCTACTTGAATATCACTCTTAATTAGAGAAATTCTCTGCATCTTCCAGAGATACCCAGTTAGATTCCATTCATAGCACCATAAATTTTACATTCTTCCTACAATTACATCCTTCAATGATGTCTTATCCTACAATGAAAATACCCATTAGCTCACCCCACCTAAATAAAACTTATATAATTAATTCCATAATAGCAGCACCTGTCGAAATACAAGTACTTAACAAACTGCAGAGAACATGGGAAATGTTTTTCGCATGTCTACGCAACCTAATGCAACCTGCTCAATTTAGTAGGTCTATTTTTGGTGTTATATGCTGTTTTTATGTCGCATTACTTATGTTTGGAAGAATGTGTCAACTGCATTTCTTCAAAACGAAGAATATGCAGCAGAGCTTAAACTGCTCGATCACTCAGGAAGGAGGGTCATCAGCAAAAGGGTGTGCAGTTTTAGTTTGATAACAACAAATGTGGTGCGTCGTGGGAAAACCGGACTTAATGCATTTGCGTAAAGTGTCATCCCGGATTAGCCTGTGCAATCCGCACAGGCTAATCCGGGACGGCACTTTCCGCCTACAGTGAATTTATGTTTAGAAGAGACTTTCTTGAAACAGAAAATACCATAAAAGCGGAAAGTGCCGTCCCGGATTAGCCTGTGCGGACTGCACAGGCTAATCTGGGACGACACTTTACGCACATGCATTATGACCGGTTTTCCCACGACGCGCCTCAAATGTTTTACAACAGGATGTCAAATAAATCGCTTGTTAATTTTCAACAAATTTGTACACATTGAAAAGGCATTACAAAAGTACTTTTGGAACTTTCCTAACAAAATAAGCTGAAACAAATTTTCATCTGTCTAGAAATAATGTATAACTATCACTATAAGTATGCCTGAGTTACTTGTTTTACTTCTACAAAACTGTTTAATCTTTTTTTTAACAAACCTTCAACCAGACCTGATGATATTTACTCCAATTAATATGCAGTAAATTGTTAATTAGACAGAAACTAAGCAGCATGTTGGAGATGGACAGTTTGTAAGAATTACCGGTCAAATACTGAAATCAGGAATGTTTTTCCCATATATTACATAGAATTTTGTGGTCTAGGACTCGAAACAGAATGAGTTACCATTATTTACCAACAGATGTCATCTCTTACGACTTCACACTTCGGTGGTGACATTTTGTCCTGAACATGTCGTAATAAACAATTTTCAAAAATCATCTTTCACGATTATCATAATATAAATCTTCTACTGTGTTTGTCATTTTCAGTACAGAAAACGAGAGCTTTTGTATGAACGGCAAATCAAATTAACAGAGTAACATCAACAACACAATGTCTTTTCTGAATGTTTCTAAATAATTTTTACTGCCAAGTGCACTGCTCTTTTTTTTATAAAGTAGAGCTTATTATTATGGAGGTATTTATTTGAAGCATTGAAAGTGTTATCTCAAACTATTTGTGTTATTAATCTTTATGGTTCTACAACATCAAAGATATCTCAGCAATAAGGGGAGACCACTATAGCTTACTACTGCATGCAAGACAACATTCAACTTCATAGTTATTCATCTTCATGTCGTCTGTTTCATGAATTTCAATCACATCAGTTATATTGAAGGGACATTCTTTTCCTGATCTCCTAACATATACATATCATACATGCCATATGTTCCGGATCGTCTGGGATTGTCCCGGAAATGCAGTGCCCATCCCGCGGTCCCAGAATTAGTTCATTTGTCCCGGAAATCATAAAAACTGTGCTTACCTATATTAGATTAACTTTTGACAGACCACTAATCACCTAATTTGTCCCCAAAGCAATTCATACCCGATTAGGCAACGTGTCATCAATGACCAATTAACAGCAGTTGTCACACTGCAATCAGTCACAGAGTAGCTCCACCTTTGCAATCAGTCACTGAGTAGCTCCGCCTTTGCAATCAGTCACTGAGAAGCTCCGCCTTTGCAATCAGTCACAGAGTAGCTCTGCCTTTGCAGTCAGTCACTGAGTATCTCCGCCTTTGCAATCAGTCACTGAGTAGCTCCGCCTTTGCAATCAGTCACTGAGTAGCTCCGCCTTTGCAATCAGTCACTGAGTAGCTCCGCCTTTGCAATCAGTCACTGAGTAGCTCCGCCTTTTCAATCAGTCACCGAGTAGCTCCGCCTTTGCAATCAGTCACTGAGTAGCTCCGCCTTTGCAATCAGTCACTGAGTAGCTCCGCCTTTGCAATCAGTCACTGAGTAAAATAGCCGTAAACACTATTTTTTTGTCATGCCATGTAAAACCCGTATTTTGCTAGAAAACTAAGAAAAGAGCGCGAAATGTCAGCTGGCACCAACAACATTATGTTCCACGCATGGAAAACATGCTTGTACTAATCATGTGCAAATATAGACGTGAAAAAAAAGTACATTGCCTTGGATTGGAATAAATACATGAACACACGCACCTTTTTCCCCCCAAAACGACTTTCCCGCCAAATAAGAACGCTTATCTAGAAAAATAATTAACTTTCTTACATGTCCCGGAAAATCAGTAAAAATCCCGGAAATGGTAAAAAAAATTATGGCATGTATGATACATATATTAAGATCTGTCATTAAGAGTTGATCTTTAAGCATTTTTGTCTCGAAAACAACAAATTATGCAGCAAGTGCATAATAATCATGTGGAAGTGCCAAATATTCACATATTTGTAAGAAACAATAATAAACATATACTCATAGTAATATTAGTTTGTTATTTTATATATTACTTGTAATGGGTAAGATTAAAGCAGTGGCCGTATAATGCTTAGACATGTTGTGCATGGATGGTTGATGAGATTGTTTTGTAGAATATAAAATTTAGAACAAATTTAATTTAAAGAAGGATGGTGTGTACAGGCCTTTTATTTCTAGTCAAGAAAATTTTGACCTTTTCGACATTGTTTACCGAGGTGTTCCGAATATGACGGGAATCTAGGTCAGGGGGATTGCGCACTGCGCGTATAATTGCTTCCGCTGTGTAGATAATCGTTGTTCAGAAATATTATTCTGCATTTTGCAAATTTAACATTATGTCGAAGAAAAGAAAACTGGATAAGGTTGTGGAAGAAGAATCTGTATGTCAATTTAATCAAAAACGTGCTTTAAATTTAAATCTAACTTTTAAATGTGGGTGGGGAACGGGAATTAATCGCAAATTGTAAACACATTGTTAACCAATAGTCTGAATAGATCTTATTTTGGTATTGGTTTTTATACTTTTTCCATCAAATACGATATAAAAACAATAAAAATGGTATTGTTTTCGTGTATTGTGTATCATTATTAGATAAAGGAAGGTCTAAAAACCTAGTTCTGTGTTTGTTTATTTTCTACTTTCATTTTGCTTTGCAACGAATCTATGAATCTTTTAGAAGTTTTACTGTATATATATGGAATTGCATAGAGTAGCCAGTTCATGTTTATACATGTGTGTTTGTATTACAGTATATCTTTGCAATAATAATAATAATACTTTAATTGAACTTTATTTGTTTCAGGTAACTATCACAAACAGAATCTGGAATGTCTCACCGTGATTTTCCAGGGGATTATTCACCTGACTGAGTATTTCGCCTTGAATTAGCATATTGTGACACACAGCACCACTGATATAATTACATTTATAAAAAAATATATAAATATTATGTAATGTGTGTTCAAGTTAATAAATAGTTATTAATTGTCCAAATTCAAGTGAATATATTTAAAATAATAATGTTAATGAATTGTTGTTATCATAATAGATGGTTGTTGATGGATTGTCATTAGTAGTTAGTAATCACACATCTGTGCGCATACAAAGTTCCAAGTAGAAACATGCTCGGGAAAAACATCATTGGTGCGAAACATTCCGGAATCTGCAGAAAGTGGAAAAGTGATCCATTGGTGACCTGAATAATCTTCTTCGTCGATTCAGTCTGCCGGGCTATGACTCTTGACTGCCTTGTGATTTTGTATAAAACCACTGCGGGAAGTAGCTATACATGTATATATATTCTATAGAAAAATTGTTCATTGTGACATTGGAACCAGCATTATCTGTGACTGTCAAAGTTCCTGTTCAAAATGGGTAAACTGGAAATGTCTGGGGTATCAGCCCAACTACATAGCTGGTGATGAACCTGCTTGGTTTTTTACTGTGCTGTACTAAAACTTCTGAAAAAGTGACTTAAGTGCTGGTTCTACACAGGAATATACTAATTAAAACATGTCCATGCTTTGAGCATTACTGATGTATTTTTTGTGATACTTGTTTCAGTAAAATTGAATACTTTATGTAATTTTGTTTATTTGTGTGCTGTGGATGTGATTTTGAAATGCTTTATATTTATAGCTTATGATTAAAAGAGAATACCCCGGTGACATGGAAATCTTTTCTTCTTGTGTTGTTGATTAAGTGAAGATAAGTAAGCTGCATATATTTCTTATGATGGTACTAGTAGGACACATGTCTATTATGTGGAACTGCAGGACTCATCCTGTATATACTGCAGCAAAATCTACTACAATTACAGACTTTACAACGGACACTTAACCTACTTATTTTCCTTAGCCGATCTAAGCGGTTGATCAGTACCAAATGTACATACTTTAATAAAAGTAACTACTGCCCTTCTTGAAGCAGAGGTACGACGAGAACGGCCATTGAAATTATTTTATGACCAATCCCACACAAGTTATGTGGCCGGGCTGGGGCTCGAACTCGCAAACACCGGATTGACAGTCCAGCTCTCTACCAACTAAGCTTGCTGGGCCCGGTTTGTATTCCGGTTGCAATTGTCAAAGAAAAAATATCATTTAAGAATGATATGTACATTAAATCAATATATCTGTGAGAAACCCCACTCATCAAATCAAATAAAAATATACTCAATGTTGGGTTATTTTTTTTACACATTTAGTACAAAGTAAATGTTTGAAATATTGACCTGTTTAATGGTTTAAAAATAGGTGGGTGGAGTTTTTCAAAGTAGCATGTCAAAAGAGTTTTATTGTTTACTTCTCACCGTAGGTTTGGTGTGGTGTTTCTTGTTCATGTTTGCCTATTTGACACACTGCTCGTGTGGTCATTAATACTGTTATTTAGCCAGGTCTAAATTATGTGTGTAAACATTAAAATCGTAAATTAAAGCAATACGTCTTCATATAACGTTAATTAATTGTTTATTTTGAGTTTTAATAGCAGTTTATGTGAAACTGCATCAGCAGCTGATCGATGTTTACTTTACAGGGAGAACACGGAACCCCCCTGACCTCAAAATCTCGCGTTATCTCGCCAGTCTCGTTACGCATGATTTGACAATGTCGAAATCGTGAATGGAATGAGATATTGATGGAATCAGTCACTGGATGTACACATTTCTTTCAGCCTACAGCATCATTTTAATTCACTCATTAACAGGTTCAATGTTATACTGGCTTTCATTCTCAATTGATAAATTCCAGAACAAATGTGAGGGTGTCATCAAAATGTTTTCCAACCTGGCATCGTCCATGCTGACAGACTTTGGGCGTGGTCTGGTCGTCTGTGTTACAGGGCACTCCGTCAGGGAAGGGCCTCTCCAGCCTCGACACAAACCCATACGTGACTGCCTGACATGCCACCTCACACTCATTGTCCGCTGAAATGTACAAATTTCTGTAGTCCTGGCTAATTATGCACCCAATTATTGAATTAAGCCAAAATAATTATTAATACACATAACACTGCATTGTTAGTTATATGTAATCAAGAAAAATGGTTAAGAAAATGTCAGTTTTAATATACGAGTACATGGAATAGCGAATTTAACTACATTTCGCATAATTACATTTTATTTATAAAACGCATACTTTGTTGGCAATTTTATATCTAAAGGAGATAAGTCGAATTATGTCTGAGGCTACACAATATTAATTATCTTCAACATTGATCACGACACAAAAATTCATTTGGAAGGCGTATCTGCACAATAACATAATAATTAATTCCATTTTAAGCATAGATCAGAAGCAATGACTGCAACTCCAAAATCAAAGATATTCAAATAATGAGTAATCGTTATCTAAAGTAAAACGCTTACGTATAATATACGGCAACCAATAATATCGTCTGCCTCGAAAAGGGACATTCACTTGTCTGTCACATTCCGTGCGCCGTACGTCCACCACTCCAACTGTACACAACTGCAAACAGAAAATGGAAAACATTTATTTGAATATGTTGCATCATTTGTTAAGAATGCCTTTGAAACTAAGAACATACAAAGTTCATAACTACTATAACTTCGTTTGAAGATAAAAGTCAATTCAGTGTCACAAGAGATTGCGATGCCAGCTTGCTGGCTGCATGTTGTGTGTTTACATACTATCTCTGTAACAATTGTTTTATCATCATGTATAATATACACAATTATGTAATATAACACATTTATTTATTAATCATTAAAGGCTTGCATGCC